>JADLZK010004623.1:0-20365 GCA_015847255.1 Hyparrhenia diplandra | reverse complement strand
GCTAGCTCTGTGAACTTCTCACTCTTCGCCTTTGCTTTGGGCGTGCCTAGCCTTTTGCAGAACTCTTCACATACTTCTTCTGAGATCATGGTGTATTTGGTGAAGGGTAGGCATCCTTTTTGCAGAAAGTCCTTGTTGAGCCTGTACTTCCAATTCCGGAAGCTTCTTCCTTCGAGGAAGTAAACACGCTGCTCTACCTTTTCCATATCGGCGCCTTGCGGATACCGGAACCATTTTTGCATCTCGCCCCACACCCAGAACTTGTCAATGGCGGGGACGGCTTTCCAGTCTTCCCAAAGAATGGAGACCTTATCTTTCACGAAACACAAGCACTAAGAGCTGTACTTCGCGACGACTTTAGTGGGCATCACTGGCTCGCCCTACGGCCCCAACTCTTGAATGACATGGACCTCACTGGTCTTCTTGTGCCTCCCATGTTCTCCCCTTCTCAGCTTCGGCTTGTCTCCCTTTCCTTTGCCTGAAGAGGTGGCCGTGGGCGTAGGGGGGGTGTTGCTCTGAGGTGCCTGTGGAGGTAGCGGGGGATTGTTCAGCCTGTAATTCTTGAACCCTAGGCTGCTTGCTTCGTGCTTCAACCCTCGGGTTGTAATTAGAATCAACTTCCTCCTCTGTACGTTTCCTTTTACCCTTAGACGGGCTATACGACGCTCCGCTTGCGTACTCGGAACTAGAGCCACTGGAGCTAGGCGACTCCCATACAAGACCTTTAGGCTGGTCTTGTTGATTCGCCATTTCAAGCTACAAATATATAGTGTGCATTAGTAGTAGTATATAGGAAGAGTAGACAAGCTCAATTCAAAATTGCAGAAAGAGAAAAATAAAAATATTGGCTCAGATATAGCCCCCTTGTGATCACATCGCTTCTAAACTGGTTGCTTTGTACAAGCCGTCCTAGTTTAGCAGCTTCCAAGTAGGGGGACATTCAATCATCATAGCCGCTGCCTCAGCCCCAATAATTAAGTTTATGTCATTGCATATATGCCACTGCCTCAGCACTAATAAGTTTAAAGGGTTCACATCATTGCATAAATGGCTTCACAAAATTGACAGTAAGTAGAGGAGTGGAAGAAGATGGAGCAGTATTGACATATATAGAATGAGAATAGGTAGCCAACAGCCAATAGCCCAAAAGAATTGATTAGAGCACTAGCTAGGTACAGTTGGTTCAACATTCCCATGGACTAACCAAACAGGTTTAAGAATCAATTCATAAGCTAAGTCCAGAAAAAAGGACATACAATGGCATTGCTCAGATTATAGTGACATATATAGAATGAGAATAGGTAGGCAACAGCCAACATATGAGAATGAGAATGGGGACCCAACAGCCAACACAGGCAGTTTAAATCAGAGCACTAGCCGTGTCCAAAAAAATCAAAGTCATGTCCAAAATCAAGCTAATTAGGCCAACAGTCCAAAATTCAGAAATTGATTAGGCCAACAGTCCAAAATCAGAGCACTAGCTACTAGCCAACAGCCAACAGCCAACAGCCCCAATAAGACAGTATGTAAGATTCATATATGGTCAGATTATGCTCAGCTTATAATTAAGCTCAGATTCATATGAGATAAGGTTGTGATAATTATGAGATAATTATCCAATTAGTCTTGAGAGAACTCAAAAACAAATATAGTGTCATCAGTTTCAAAAACAAATATAGTGTCATCAGATTCATATGGTCAGATTATGCTCAGCTTAGCAGCTCAGATTCATCAGTTTTGAGAGAAATAAAAAACAAATATGCTCAGATTATCCAATTTCGCATCACAGGCAGTGGCACATACACTCAAATGCTCAGATTATCCAATTTTGCATCACAGGCAGTGGCACATACACTCAAATGCTCAGATTATCCAATTTGGCATCACAGGCAGACATTAATTTGGGCAACAATATGATAGTGCAACAAAGAATATCATCAATTAAAAAATACAGAGAACCAGAGGAGGAGCAAGTAAACCAGTGGAAGATGGAGCGCGCCGAGTCGATGAAGCAACCCGGCACCGACAGGCACCACCAGAGGGTCGCCGGCGGGGACGGGGAGCAGGAAACCGGGCACTGACGACGGCGGCGGCCGGAGTTAGGGTTCCACACACCCCGGCCTAGCGGACGGAGGTGGAGGAGGACGACGGCTAGGAAGGAGGCGCAGACGGGTGGCGAGTCTTGCCGAAGGTCACGGGGACAGGCACATGGCACGGACGGTGGCGCGGACGGCGGTGCGGTGGCGGTGGTGGGACGGACGGCGGCGGTGACGGTGGCGGCGGGCGCCGCCGCGGCCCCCAGCGATTCTTGCGCTGTGGCGGCGGATCGCGCGCGCCGAGCCGGGGGCGCGGGGGGAGGGCGAGGTCAACCGTGGTGGCGATGGAGGAGGATGACGGCGGGCGGAGGACGGCGGTGGCGAAAAAATCCGGCAGACCCTTCGGGTCGATTTGAAAACCCGTCGAGAAGACTTAGTGTTTTACGAGCTGGCCGGCATTTTATAGGTGGACGATTTTGCATGGCGGGCGCATTAGGATGCCCAAAACCTCTCATCAACACCCTCTGTCCTCTCATCCGGTCCTCTTCATCCTCCACCCGAAGCGGCGGGAGCACCGCTTCCATCTCCAACAGCCGGCCGGCCTCCTCCTCGATCTCCTAGCCTACATTTTGTTGGATCTTGAACTACACTTTGTTTATTCCTCTATTTCGAACTACATTTTTTTTTTCTCTCTTTTGTTTGGTTTGTTTAGTCCTCATAGACTGCCTATTATAGAATTTAACTGGCGTAATTATCCTAAGATGGATATACCGAGTTGTACATCTTGAACCCGACACCGACCGCGCTACAATGTTGTTATCTAAGTATTTTTGTCGTAGGAAATGTAACTACTGCTGCATATTTTCTTGATAGATGATTATGCGTGCTCAAGACACATGACAACTATCTATAATACTATCTTGTCTTAAAAAAAATTGCCTATTACATGAACGGTTCTTGAACTACGAGGCACTTGTAGATACTTGAACTTGACACCTGACTGCTACTATAATGTAGTTATCTGTGTGTTTTTGTCATCATAGGAAATTGCAAATACTTCCGCTTAATTTTCTTTATACATGAATATACGTGCTCAAGAACAATAAGCGCTTTCTCAGAGTACTTAAACTATCTTGTCTTACAGAATGTCCTTGTTAAAACAATAGTTACTAAAGTACAGTTTGATTATATTCCTCTATTCCTGAACTATATTTTTTTTTGTTTTCTTCCTCAGTGGTTTGTGTAGTCCTTATAGACTGCCTATTACGTAATTGAATCAGTATAATATTAGGCCCCGCTAATTTTCGAGCGATGAAATTTTTAAATCTGCTCGAGCGACGAAGCTACTTCGGTGATTTTTCATCCAACGGCAGCATCAACGCATCATCGTGGATAGAGATAGAGAGCACGCAGATGTCGGCTGAATTTTTTTTTTTCGCCTATACGTGAGGAAAGGTGATAATTTTGTCCTCGATGGATACATAAAGTTGTAGATACTAAACAATACACCCGATTTGCTACTATAATGTTATTATTATCGTGTTTTTTGTCATAGAAAACGCAACTACTGCTGCTTGTTTTCTTCATAGATGAATATGCATGCTCAAGAAACACGATCGCTTCTGTAGAGTACAACTATCTTACAAAAATGATCCTATTAAACGAAACCGTTGCTAAACTACGCTTTGTTTATATTCCTCTATTTCTAAACAACATTTTTTTTTTCTTCTGTCTCTTTGGTTTGTTTAGTCCTCATAGACGCCTATTACGTAATTGAACTGCACAATTTTATCCTCGGATGGATATGTCGAGTTGTAGATCTTGAACCGGACATCGAGTGTTACTATAATGTTGTTATCTCGTATGCTTCTCGTCATAGGAAACCGCAAATACTTCCGCTTATTTTCTTTATAGATGAATATACGTGCTCAAGAACAATGACCGCTCTCAGTAAAGTTCTTCAACTATCTTGCCTTACAGAAATGTCCTTATTAAAACAAGCGTTACTAAAGTATAGTTTGTTTATATTCCTCTATTCCCGAACTACATTTTGTTGTTCTCGCCTCGATGGTTTGTGTAGTCCTCATAGAGTGCCTATTACGAGAATTGAATCAGATAATATTAGGCCCCTCGCTATTTTTGAGGTGACCGAAATTTTCAAATCTGTTCAGCGACGGCTACTTCGATGATTTCCATCCAACAAAGAGGCATTAACGCATCATCGGGCGGAAAGGGATAGAGAGCACAAAGATGTCGCTTGTAAGTGAGGAAAGGTGATAATTTTGTCCTCGATGGATGGATATATGGTGTTGTAGATCCTGAACAGTACACCTGACTTCTACTATAATGTTGTTATCTGTGTGTTTTTGTCATAAGAAACTGCTACTACTGTTGCTTATTGTCGTAGCGCCAATAGAGCAGCTCGTGCTACGCTATTGCACTTTTTGGCGCTATTCACACTATTGGCGCTATAGCGCGCTAAGCTCAAATAGCGTCATAGCGCTATTATGGCGCTATTGGCAAATTGATCGACCTAGCCTAATTGTTAGTGATTGAGTGATTTCAATAACTTTATGGTTGTTTGCTTATGTACTTGACTTGATGCCTTAATGGTTGTTTGCCTTCATGGTTGTTTGTTTTGAGGATGAGAACTTTATTATATGGTTATCATTATCACTTATCAAATTATAATTGTATACTTGTCCCGATTTCTGTTATTTGAAACAAATAGCGCTATAGCGGCGCTATAGCGTGAACTGCATGCTGACGTTACGTTGCAAATAGCGCGCTATAGCACGACCATAGCGCCTGTTGGTGTTTCTTAGCGAAAGCAGCAAAGTCCGCAAGCGCACGGGAAAGACCGTTGTAGCACTTCACCCAGTGGTATTCGGGGTATCGTATTTTACTCGGGGGACGGCCGTGTAGAGGGCTTTTTCGATCCGCGTGTCTACCCTAGGCAAGGTTAAGCTTCTAAGAGGAATGAGGTATCTTTATGGGTTGACACTTTCAGGCAGGGATTACTCGTCCGTTATCTCCTTACTTCGGGCACCGGCAATCGCCCAAACTGGGATGGAGACCGGCAATTGCACTGCGCCACAGCCGAACGTGGGGGGATTACAAAGGACGGACAAGGCTGTCACGACCCAGCCGCCTACCCCCTCAACCATAGGATGCGCCACAAAAGATAGGAAACCATTAGTCCAAACACCACGTTTGCACTGATGATTACTACTCTAGTGTGATATCAAGGCTTACCCGTCCCCGGGGTCCTTCTACTAGAGTACCGCCCCGAAGGAACGACTATCAATCCCGCAAGATTATAACGGCTAACATAATATGCTTGAAAGTAATAACCGAAAGAGGAACACAACCTGTCTTACCAAAGCGTAAGTAGATTGTAGAGGTACAAGCGAGGCGGGTACCGACAAATCTGGCACTCCGACCTCCTAGGAACCACGGAACACCGAGGGCACTCCGACAACTCCGGGTAGAAGGAGCCAAGTCTCCTTCTAGCCTTCCCTCTCTCACTCTCTAGAATTAGAATGGGGATAGAGGTAGAAAACTCTCTCTCTCTTGCTTCTCTTGTGCTTGTAGCTCCTTGAGGTGTATTGTGTGTTGTGGGAGAGAGTAGAGGGCCTCCTTTTATAGCTTGAGTGGAGGGGTGTCTTTGGAAATGTGCCTCCTCCCTCCATTATGGCCAAACCGACCAAGGGAAGGCGGTTTCAAGGTTCAACGCACCTGGACAACACCGCCACCGACGTTCTCTGGCGTAATTGAACCGCCTCGCGAAGGCCTGGCCCCACCGGCCAGAAGACTGGTGCGACCGCACCCTTGTCGGGCCCAAATCGGCCCAAACTTGGTGTGGTGTCCTCTTTCGTCGTGTTGGGCTTGGTGTCGGTGTTGGAAGCTTGAGTTCGTGACCCAACCGAGGTAAGTTGGCTTGGCTTGCCATTTGGCTCCTTTGGACCTTTTTCTATTTATTGTTTTTATTCTTCCTTTCTTTGTATTTTGGCCCAAAGTGCACATATCCTTAAGTTGTACCTGCAAAGCCAAATATACACCAAAACTATGGAATTTGTTAGTTTATAAACCCTATCTCTAGGTTATTTTGGTGTATGTTGACGGTGTTTAATTTGTAGTTGGTTACCGTCAACAAACTCCCCCACACTTAGCCCTTTGCTCGTCCTCGAGTGAAGGCACAGGGACTAAAGTGATTCAATCTCCAAGATGTAGACCTGCATACAAGTTATTCCGGGCCTCACCTGCTTTGTGAGCATTCAAAAGTGGCTACCAAGTTATCTTAGAACAATTGAGCAATGGAACGGCCTAAATTCCTATCTCCTTGCTACTACTCATGTGCAAAGACTTGGTTGATTTTTGAATTTTTGAAGATAAAATAGCAATGCTCCATGGTTGATTCTCACATAGTCACTCATTTGTGTTTTCTTGCCAAAGCACTCTTCGCTCTCACTCATCCTATCTTTTTGTAGGGTTTTGTGGATCTTTGAGTGGAGTGTTGCATACGTACCTCTGTATGTTTTGTCGGGTCAAGCTCCGGATCATTGGAGGGAAGTGCCATACTCTTAGATCGAAATGTGCAAATGTGTGTGGAAATATTTGTGGTATTTTTTTGTGGTTACTCCTTGTCTCATGATCTCTCTTTTCTTTTTGTATGCTTTTGGAGAAATACAGGCTACTTTCTTTTTCTCTTTTTTTTGGATGAGTACTGACTTCCTCGTCGTTTATTCGGGACATTTTGTCCATCTTTTCTTTTTCTCATACTTTTCTGTAGCCTGTATTCTCTTTCTGCATGATACTTTTCTGATAACAGGAGATGATCATGGTAACAGAAATGGATGGAGTATTTATTTGGTGGATGGTAAAGGGTGCATGTTGTGCGCAATTCTCAGTGTGAGAATTGGCGTGTATATGTGGGTGTACGTGTTTTTCGATCTTGGGAGTATGAGCTTCTCTCAACGCAGATCACAGAGCCTGACAAGACACAATACAAGAGGTAGTAGCTATAGTGGATATTCATGTCATTATTCAGGCTTTGGTAGGAATTTGTCTAAATCAAACCAGGAGCATGCTTTATTTGAATTTTTGAAATAAAACCAAGTCTCATTGCATAAGAGAGCAAGTGTCAAGTCATTCTACCATATCTCAAAGCTCAATTATTTAGATGAACATGGGGTCCCTAACAGGTAGTTGCTCATCAAAGTATGGTTTTTGGCGAGGAATAAAGTGTATGCATGCCATGAATCAATTGGTAGATTAGAGATGGAGTTTTGCCAACTTGGTTCAGGTTTAGCACAGGTTTAAAACATAGGAGGAGAAGATATGTCACAAGTCAAAATTTTGAATTTATAAATTGCGTACCTTTGACTTGTGAGAGACGTGAGCCTCCCCCACACTGTTTTTGTACCTATTTTTAATTTTCAGGTTTAGCACAGGTCTGGCCCCACTGGCCAGAAGACTGGTCGCACCCTTGTCGGGCCCAAATCGGCCCAAACTTGGCGTGGCGTCCTCTTTCGTCGTGTTGGGCTTGGTGTCAATGTTGGAAGCTTGAGTTCGTGACCCAACCGAGGTAAGTTGGCTTGGCTTGCCATTTGGCTTCTTTGGGCCTTTTTCTATTTATTGTTTTTATTCTTCCTTTCTTTGCATTTTGGCCCAAAGTGCACATATCCTTGAGTTGTACCTGCAAAGCCAAATATACACCAAAACTATGGAATTTGTTAGTTTATAAACCCTATCTCTAGGTTGTTTTGGTGCATGTTGACGGTGTTTAATTTGTAGTTGGTTACCGTCAACAGCGCCGCTATAGCGGCCGCTATAGCGGCAATAGCATCCAAAACAGGCTGCCGCTAAATTTCATAGCGCGCGATCTAAAACATGGGTCGTAGGAAACTGCCACTACTATTTCATATTTTCTTTATAGATGAATATACATGCTCAAGAACAATGACTGCTCTGTAGAGTACTACTACTACTACTTTGTCTTACAAAAATGTGCCTATTAAATGAACTGTTACTAAACTACAGTTTGTTCATATTCCTCTATTCCTGAACCATATTTTTTTGTGATCTGTGCCTCTGTGGTTTGTGTAGTCCTCATAAACTGCCTAATATAGAATTGAACTATATAATATTAGGGCCTTGCTAATTTTCAGGCGACTAAAATTTTCAAATCTGTTCAGGCGATGAAGCTACTTCAATGATTTCGATCCAACAGCAGGCAACAACACATCATTAGGCGGGAAGAGACAGAGAGTACGCAGTGTAGCCTGAATTTTTTAGTCGCCTATTAATTGAGGTGCCTTGGGATAGTTGATTATGCGGCACTCTCCAAAGAGTGGGCGAAGGATGACAGGGAATTGGCCGCCAAAGGAATCCAGAATTCTTGGGATAAATATCCACAGAACCTTGCTCGGGCTTTTTTGCGTGCATTGAGCATACTGCCAGTGTCAGGTGATAAGGCTGAAATTGTTTGGACCTATGAAGAGGCTCGGTCTTTATCTGAGATAGTTTTAGAGAAGGCAGCCCGTCCTTCTGATGTCATTGGTGTAAGGGAAAGATATGAGCTCACAGGGGCCCCAGGCACCCTGCAATGCATGGGCGTCTGCGTGGTATGTCTACATGGGTTGATTGGAAGACAGATGATGGTTCCACAGGGTGGCTTACGGGAGATGTTACTACAGAGGGGCAGGCATCTGGGCATGTGTGTGGTATGTACAGTTCGGTTGGTTGGAAGCCTTGGTGCTGCGACATGTGCAAAAAGAGGAGATGTAGAAAGGGGAAGGTGACGATCGAAGCACTTGGCACAATGTTTCAAGCTGGAATAGATGAGCTCAGGGCTAAGCTGGAGGCGATGGAATTACGAGGCCACTGTTCAACGCCTGCCAACACCTCTAGCCCTGTAGGTGGTCTGCAGAGCAGCTGCGCCTTAGCCATTGACGTAGCCGGACCGGATGCTGCAGTTGAGATGGAATTGAAGGCCGAAGCAGTTAGAGCAAAGCCTGGAGTTGCAATAGATAAGCTTAGGGACCTGCAGTTGGAGGTGGCTTCGAATGCCCTTCTGTTCGCACTGCCCAACCCTAAGTACTAGCATGGATCTCCAATGCTATCACCTGAAGAGCTTCAAAGGGCAGGGCCTTCTTGTGCTTGCTCTTCATGAGTGGTACATGCGACAGCGACCACAAACGGGGCAAAATGTGGCGTTCTTTGCGGTGCCGAAAGAGGTTTTTTGGCGTGACACAAACGAAGAGGCTACGATCAATGTCGGTTTCGACGACTTGTTTGACCTCATGGCACTGGATGTATTGGATGTGTCCATCCTTCGCTGCATGACACTATGAGTACAATTTCTTCTATTCTGGACTCACTTGGGATGCCTCTTCATCTATTTGCTTGCTAAATTTGCTTTGCATGCCTCTATTCCTAGATGCCCTTTCGGGGGAAGCTAAGGCCATGTCTTTGTCGGTTTGGCTTTCTTGATCCCGAACCATTGACCTTCAAAGGGTCGACCGGCGGGCCTGGCAGCATGGGCATTACATATCTAGAATGGGGCCTAAGGAAACATCTTGACAAGGATTTTGTCATGTTTGCGCATAACCTTGGTGGACACTAGATTGCTGTTGTCATTGCTATCAAGTGGAGGAGGGTTTATTTCGTTGACTCTGCGCCCAGCTTAAAGTCGAGATACGCTTCCGTTGAAAACGCAATAAAAACAAAGTGAGTGTTTCCTAACCTACAACCCGACCCATGCATTTTTTTTCTTAATTATGTTACTAAAAAATAAAAAATGAATGTGACATTTTACATTTTACTCATGTGTAGGCTTACTGAGCATGTTTTCAATCCCACGGCTAAGAAGGTGATGAGGACGCAAAAGTTTTTGGTTCACCCCAAATATACGAAAGTAAGTAGTGCTTCACTTGAAGTTGTGCGCTTGCGTTTTCATTCAGTGAATAACCACTGTGTTGTTGAGATATTAGGCAATTTCCAGATTAATTTCATAAAAATAAATCATGATGAACTGAGAAGCTAGATTAAGGTCCTGTTTGGTTCCCATGGGATTAGGGACTAGGGACTTAGTCCCATTTAGTCCCTAATTACCAAACATAAGGACTAGGGACTAATTTTTAGTCCCATTGAGTCCCCATTCTATTAGACTCTTGGGAGGGGCTAGGGACTAATTTTGTAGTCCCTATTAGTCTCTAGTCCCTAGTCCCATGAACTAAACAGGGCCTAAGCATGTGAAGCATACTAGCATAACACAAATGGGTCCGTTTGGATGTAGACATTGGGAGAGCTGGAATTGAATTGGTTCAATACCAAAGCCAGCTATGGTATTGAATTGACCTCAATTCCAATTTTGCTGTTTGGATGGCCTTTGAATTGCCGTTTGGAATTATAGCAAGTATCTCAAATCCAATTCCTGTTTGGATGCAAAAGGATGGAATTGAAATGCTAGCAAAGTCAACCATGGCCATGGCAGGAGGAGCTCGACCGCGGTCATGCTAGGAGCTTGAGGATGGGGAAGAACGAGAAGCCGACGATGATGGGAGCAAGCCGCCTCCGTCGGGAGCCCGCCGCCGAAGATGAGCGGATCTGAGGGGAAGGAGGAAGAAAGGGGCTCTGGCCGCCGTCGATGGGGAAGACGAGCTCGCGCCGCCGGTTGACGGGTAGGACATGCTCGCTGCTCGGACTGCCGCTGCCCGCCTCGCATGGACTCACACCGCTGGCCTCGCGCGGACTGGGGCGGAGAGGGCACGCGAGGGGTTGAGTAGTGCCGGCGACGAGGATGAAGGGGCCAGAGAAGATGCGCAGTCACGCCGCCGCCGCCATCCATGGGGTCAACCTCCGCCGCTGCTGCCGTCCTCTTCGCGGGTCGACGCTGGCGTCTTTTTCGCGATTGTGAAGGGGTACGCGCGGGGAGGGTCGGGGAAGGGGAGGGGAACGATTCGGTCGAATACCAAGCGAATGAGGTCAGAATTGTGGGCGGCCTCTTTCCTTCGTGTGGACAAGGCCCGAGATATTGGGTGTCGATTCTGCCAGACAATTCTGAGAGCATCCAAACGCTGGAATTGAGGATAGAAAATGCCAAAGCCAAATCCACGGCCCCAATTCATGCATCCAAATGGCCCCAAAAGCATATCAAGATCATAGCATGATTCAACATCATATAGCATAACATGATCATAACAACTAGTGTAAACATGTGTATCGTACTAGCATGACATACCATCATATAACAAAGCATAGCTGTATCCAAAGCAGTAAGTTTCCTTACTAGTTACACCACTCTAAGCTCCACCGTTGCAGCCGGTGATTTGTGTTAGTGTGCCCCGCCTCGCGTGTTCCCGTGCACCTCGCTTGGGCACTCGCGAGGATGTAAACTTAAACTCCATTTTCTCTTAATGCAGTACGGGCTAAAGTGCCCGGTTTCGAAAAAAAAAGCAGTAAGTTCTGCCTCTATGGTTGATTTAGTCAAAATAGTCTGTTTACATGACCTACATGACACTGTGCCACCCCTAAGAGTAAAAACATACCCACTAGTGGCGTAGATTTGATCAATATCAGAAATCCAGTTCGCATCACTATATCCCTTTAGCACAGCTGGGTGCCCGGAACGTGCTACAGTGTACGATGTGACACGCTACAGGAATTTTGCTCCAAAATTTTGGGATCTAAACACACCCGATCTCTGTACACTTCTTATTCTTTTGCAATGTCACACTAGGATAGATCAGACAGCTCCCAAGTTCCATTAGAAAGAATCGAGTCCATCTCACTACGAACAGCTTCTTTCCAATCATCTGCAACTAGAGATGCATATGCCTCTGCAATAGAGGTGGGAGTATCATCCACAAGGTACACAATGAAATCATCACCAAAAGATTTTGCAATCCTTTGTCTCTTGTTCCTCACAGACTTCATAAGAAGAAAAATAAAGAGATGTCAGCACACACAGGAATATTAGCACCTGTGTCAACCCACCAACTTTTTTTTTTCCAAACGGGATACCCATTTCCATTACGTAATAACGGAAATACATCAGCATTCAGGGATATTACAGAAAGCAAGTTCGAGAAATGGCAACACGCCATTGACAGACATATCATCCCAGCCATATTAACAGATTTGTGGAGGGGAAAAGCTTGAGAACCTACCATTGTTTGTTCAAAGGACCACAAAACCAACAAAATAAGACAAACCATCAACGAAATCATTCACCAGGAACACAGTACTGGGCAAACCTAACTGAACTGACTACTCATAAGAACTCAAACTTCTCTTCCTCAGACCTGCAGAACGACAAGTAACCGAAAAAGGCTTCCATCAGAACAGCTCGTCATCACTCTTCAGTTGACTTCCATCAGAAGTTCAGAACAGCTCTTCATCACTCTTCAGCTTCTTCCATCACCTGGTCCTGAGATTCATCGTCTTGGAGTAGGAGATAATCGATCTGTCGGTTGATTTGTGTCGCCAGGATGCCTTTAGCAATGTTTAGCATGGTGTTGGCACTGATAGTACGGTAGGAACATTACTGTACTCATCATCAGCATTGCTAATAGTCACGAGGTTGACGTTCTTATTTCTCCCATCAGAAAAGTGACCAAGCTCTCCACTAGTGAAGCAAGACACATCATCATTGTTTTCTTCTTCTTGGAGGTAGTTGTTAATTTGGCATTGAAAGATTTATTCCTACCTTTGGTCTTGCCATGTGGGTTTTCCTGCTCCAAATTCGTGCTAGAATGGCTCTCGTTCCCCTTCTCAATAGTGTTCTTTGCCCGAATCTTTTCCTCAACATCAAGAGATGCTATCAGGTTTTTAACTGATATTTTCTGTCTCTTGTTGCCGAAGCTCTTCAATGAAGAAGATAACTTAGCATTAATGCATACGGCTACAAACTCGTCGGGTATGACACACTTAAGGAGTTCAAGTTCTTTTGCCATGTGTTGAGCCTGAATGGCTGAACCTCATGAGCTTGCTTGACTATAGATCGGTTAGCAACCATCTTGCAGTCATGAAAGCTCTCCATAATGTACAACTTAGAATATGTATCTGATGGTTGCATTCAGTTGATAGTGTTGCCCCCTGTAATCTTCTCTGATCTTCTCCAGAGATATTTCCCTCAGGCAAGCCAACAATAATCCAAAATATTTTAGCCTGTAGGGATGGAGAGACTATGCAGCGCAGTAGGGAGAAAAGGAAAATATTACTTTTACTACTTTAGGATTTTCTAATTGGAAGGGCGGGCCTGGTGCAAGTGGTCTACCGCCTGTAACCGGAAGGTCCCGTGTAGCTCTAGCCTCCACATATTGCACATGGTGCGGATAAGGCTTGGCGCTAAAATACCCTTCCCCAGACCCCACGCAGTGCGGGAGGCTACGGCACTGGGTACGCCCTTTAGGATTTTCTAATTGAAACTCCCAATTATAGTTGCGGTGTTGTGTCTATTCCCAGCAGGCTTGGTACAAATGTATAGGGAGGAAAACTCCCTACCTCCACATCAACCAGCAATATGATACTAATTGATATCGCACCTCGTACCTCGCACCTTTACTCATGGGCTGAAACAATAAAGCCCTTTAGGGAACACAGATATTGGGCCTTTGAGATTTATCAGAATTTCTTCATATGATTTTTAGGGGAACTATTCATATATAAATTCTAACATGTGTTTTATATGTTTGCAGTGCCTGTTGCAAACTGATAACAAGACATGTGGATTTTACACGGTGCACCACTTGATGGCTGCGATGAAACAAGTTCATTTGGATCGTCACGAGGTAACTCGAAGTGCAGCTCCATCTTGTGCCTACCTTTGTTTGGCAATAAAGACCATGTGTACAACAAACACTTATGTCTACCTTTCTTTGTATTAGGATTTTGACTTGAAGTGAGATTTGATCAATTTGGAGGATATTAGAGAGAAGATCGCCAAGTTTCTTATGGAACATGTCATCAGCCCTGAAGGCGAGCATTTCATTTAAATGAAACCGTGAGTTGGTTCTGTTTCCCTTGCTTTGCATGACGATCGGTGGATACATGCATATGTGAACTGTGTTATTTATGTTGTGAACAATCTGTGGCGTGCCCTGAACAACTGGGTATGTCTGTGTGAAGAACATTCTGAGATACACATGAATTTTCAATGCTGCAGGCGTCTGCCATTTGTTTATGATCGGACCTGTGTATATGTATTATATACGTATTAATAATACTAATGCTTTGGTCTGCAGACGGTTCTAAGCTATAGGCCTGTCTGCGACGTCATCATTAATACAGACGTCTCAGTTTTCTAGAGGCGTCTCTACTCTCGGCACAGTACAGACCCATCTTAACGTGTCTGTAATAACTGAATAAGTACAGACCACCGTGGCTAACGAGCGTCTGTGGGTTCGGAATAATTTCTGTCGCGCGAATCCGTCTGTAATATCTAAATAATTAACGACAGATGTTTCCGATGCGTCTGTGAACCGCCGTCTGTAGTCTCGGTGTTAGCTTCTGTCAAGCACCGGGAAAACGCGTCTGAAACAGAAACCCCGATGCAGACACGCGGAAGAGACACGCGTTTGTAATTTTCCAGGTAGTCACGGTCGAGCATCCGTTACAAGCGTCTGAAGTCGCGGGATAGTTACAGACGTGCCGGACAAAGTGAGCGTCTGTAAAAGGAAAACGGAACTACAGACAGGTAATATACGCACGCGTCTGTAAAATGCAGCAGAAACCACAGACACGGATATGGCGCATGTCTGTAACTTCGACCGTATTACAGTCATCTATCGTCCGCACGGGTCTGTATAATACTAATGGTTTTACAGACGGTTCACGGGCGGGCGTGCGTAATCGGTGTACGATTCTGAGCGCGCGTGGTGCGGCACGCAGCGTCGACATCGCGGCGTCATTGTTACTGGCGTAGTTTTGTAAAATGGGTCTGTGCAGTCGAAGCTTCTGCAGTCGTATGCTGCTACCGGGCGTTACTAGAATTGGACGCGGTACAGTCGATTACTGATACCGCGGGTTTGTGACGTTTTCAGAGGTACAGTCGCATCTTAGACAATAATGTCTGTAGACACTGTAAACCACAATCGCGCAAAACGCTAGGACACACGGCGTTCCGGGCGGCGTGTGTAACAAGGGTTTACTACGACGGGAAGTTTGAGACGCACTAAATCACATGCGTATTAAAGTCCGTTGCGGGACGCCGCTACGGACAGTCTGTAAAGATAGACATTTAGAGACCCTAATGGGCAGATGCGCGCGTGCGTGACTGTAGATGCCCTCAACACGCGACTGTAGAGGCTTTTTTTTACATAGTGCCCCTCCCTGAACCCCTCCTAAAAATTTTCACCATTGTTGTGCCTTGAGAAGGAGAGGTTGCGTGCATTAGAGAGTCTAGAGGTTGAAGAAGAAGCTCTGATCTGACTTGAGCCGGCCACTGTTGAGCCCTCCCACCCCCACCCTATTATATTTTCCTGGATCCGTCGCCGCCTTTAAGTATCTTCACATCATGATACGAAAACTCTTATCAAACGGATGTGAATAGCATATTTTTAATTTAAATGACATCGAATTAGCTTATGTCATAGGTTGCATAAGGAGCTCTACATTCTTAAGCAAACCGAAACTTTCTAAAATTTGATTTATGAAAACATAATGTGATTTGTTTTACTAATGCAATTTTTGTACATTGATATAGAGGAAATAGTAATTTTTTTAACATCAACTATATGGTGATGCTTAGTACCTAGAGAATTCAAATTTGGATTTGAACTCAAAATGTTTGTGATTTTTTTCCTAAAAAAAGGAAAAGCTCTTTTTTTTAATGATTTCATTTTCTTTTTCCTTTACCCTTTGTTGTTAGCCCAACCAGCTAAATCGACCGGCTCCTTTCTTCCCTCACCCGCGCAGTACGTAGGCTAGTACGTAGTCTAGTAATCTAACACCTTGCATAACATAGTTATAAATTATAATAACCATAACAATCACAAAAATTACCCTATATGTAATCTGAAATTTTCCTCATATCTGCTTTGATTGGCTAACAAATTAGTTGATACAATTAAACGCTAAAGAAAAAAATTTGAACAAACCACACTTAATGACTAGAAAACACTAATTTCCTTACCTGACATCGTGCTTGATACAACCAATGAAGAGGAGAAGAAAAAAGCTATTTCTATGAATGGAACCACAATGACTTGTTTGCTTCTCTGAATTCTGAATATATCAAACAACTAAAAAATAAAACAAAAAAATCTAACACCTCAATAGGGGCAAATGGGACATGAAGCCAGACGGCCAGTTGGTGAGACAGAAGTTTGAAACGGGATAGATTTAATCATAAACTGATAGATTTAGTCATAAACTGCAAAGGAAAAAGTCTACTTTTGGTCCTCAACTTTTACGAAAAGTCCGATTTTGGTCCCTCAACTCCAAAACCGACAAAACGGGTCCTCAACTTTTAAAACCGTGCAGATTTCATCCCTCGGTGGGTTTGGACGGTGGTTAGGAAAATTCAATTTTGAATTAATTTTTTAGTACATACCTTTTCTACCTTCAACGGATGCGCTAGCAGGATGTACTAGCTGGGCAGTCGACCACGGCCGGGCCGTGCCCGCGTGTGAGGCTGAGCGCTGTGCGCCGGGTGAATGCCGCGGTGCCGTCACAGGAAGGATGAACGAACAGGGAAGCTGGCTGTCGATCGATCTACAAGATGGGACTTTTCAGCTTCTGGACTTCTGGGCTGTTGGCTGTTTGCATTCGTAACTTTCTTTGATTCCACACGTCCTGTCTTCCTACGTAGTGGGCTAGCTTGTAGCCTCATGGGCTTCTGCCGTGAGTTGAGCTCTCACTGCGCCGGGGTCAAGGTCCTAATTTTACCGGGGTCAAAGCTGGTATTGAAACGGGGGTACCGTAGTTTCCTCGAAAGTCATCGGGGTCGGCCGACCCTGACGAATTACTGTAGATTCGCCCCTAGACCTGTCTCCTCCCTTCCCACGTGCGCATGCTCAGTCTAGCCAGCCTACTAACCAGCCCAGGACAACACAACGCCACAACAATCGTCCTCTCTCTGTTAGTTGAGTGCTCATGCATTGCAACCGGAGTAACAACAAATTTCATGAAATGTTTGATATTGTCTAGGGTTATTATAACCAAATCAAAATCAATATATCCATGTGTTGATGTATATCAATTTATTGTTATTTTTAACGAAGCTTCATATATAACTCAAATATGCAAATCCATATTGACCAACTGAACGGTCATATATATCTATAAAAAACTTTTAATCCAGGTGACCACATCACTATACATTAACAGTAAAAAACAGTGAATCGATAGCAACCATTGGATCCCACCCAGCTATAGATCCTACGGTCCATCCAAAAGACCCAGGGAACCATCTCGAAGCCAGGCAAAGACACGCATGCAGCCGCATCCCAGACCAGCCCCGCAGCCGCTTCCACCTCCCGCCGTCACAATCTCCGTGCCTCGCCCATCCGTCGCCGTCCTCAAATCACACGCAGGCGCTCCAGCCGGCGACGCTCCTCGCCGCCGTCCCCACCTCCCGTGCCCGCGCTCCATCCCCAACCATCCTCAACTCTCACGACCCGCTCCCTCCGGCCACGCTCCTCGCCGCCGGCACCGTCAAACCCGTCGCCATCCTCAAAACCCGCACAAGCGTTCCACCCGGCGACGCTCCTCGCCGCCGTCCCCGCCTCGCGTGCCCGCGCCCAGTCCCCATTTGCTGCAGCGTACACGACGTTCGCCACGACAGGTACCATCATCTTTTTTTTGTTCTTCAAATTTACTCCCCATGCCTCTTTCGTGTTCGATAAAATGCCAAAGCAAAGTAAACAATAGTACACTACACAGTTCCCGGCTGCACAGATGCAGGTTTGACAAAACCAAAATAACTCTTGCCTGAAAATTCGTAAAAGCCTTTTGATTAAGATCAAATCCAGTTCAGCTGCTTTACTATAATTGCAATTGCCATTCTGTGCTTCCTGATGATTGTCAGTACCTAAACCAAGGTCCACATGCATAACATGGACAGCCAAATGATTGCTTCCGCGAAGTCTGTCTGCGTTCCATCAACACAAATCGGCAGGTGCCATCAATTATTATTCCTCAAATTAAATTCCTAATATATCTTCTACCTAACCCCATAGACTAAACTTCGCTCAAGTTATCATGACTAAAATTAATTGTATAGTACTTAAATTATCATGCCTCAAATTAATTGTATAATATATATATATACGCTACCTGCATTTAGAATTTTCTCCCCCTTTTGTAGCACCGTCACGATATGATGTCAGCACCTGAGGTACGCCGCCGGCAGCCACGCAGGCATCGTCTAATTATCCCTTCTATAGAGGAAACGACTCCGTCGACACGAACTATCCTGGTATTTGCATTCCCTTTTGCCAGAGAACAACTGCTTACTTGCTTCAAATGACTTTATGATTGTCACGTACACTTATGCATCTCTATAACATTTGCCCCTTCCCTCCTATTACTCTTAATCAAAAAAAATATTTTTTTCACAGTGCCCTTGCCTCTTGAAACATCCATTGCTTCAACCGTGATTTGTCGCAGGCGCATGCCAAACATATTCCTGAACAATGACGGTAAGATCAACCAATACAAAATTGCATAAACTAAGAAACCTGTTGCATTTCACTTTAACTGCAAAAAGTAATTCTGCCACCGGTTGCTTCTCCCTACAATGCTACATATCTCAATATCTTTTACTTTTACCAAACTGCTGTCATATTTGTATACAGGAACCAAATGCCTGGAGTGGAAACAAGTACGTTCTTGCGTTGTTTTGTTCATCATATATGCAAGATTAGTATCATCCCACCATCAACACCTAACCACAATACCACTAAGACATCATTGTAGTCATATATAGTCCATTGTAATTTTGTTACACATGGTTCCATGTAACTCTGCTTATGTGTGCCTTTAAGCTAACTTATTTCAATCCTCTTTCCAATATATTTTGTCAATTATTGCTCAATTTGTCAAACCGCTGCAAGAGAACCACACAAAGAACAACCTGTTGAATATAACATCTACCAACAAATACATGTCTGGCTACCCACGCGAAGCGCGGGGGTACACACTAGTTATTCAGAACAGCGTATTTAAACAACATCGACATGCAGTTTAATGTACACCATCTATATTTAAATTGCATTGAGGAAGTCTCCGTTCATTTCTCATTTTATTATAAATCCGTTGCCTCAAGGACCGGATGTCTACATTGTTGACAGTAGCACTCCCTGCACATCAAGAAAAAAAAAAAAGCATACCAGATAGCAGAAATATCTATTACTGACACCAATTCAAATATGAAGGATATGACTAAATAGGGTGTTTAGATCAAACATTTAACAAGAAAGGAGGAAAACGGATAGCCCCGTGTGAATTTGAAACCTACAAGGTCGGTATGCATGAACAGGTCAGTGGCATTGTATGCATTGAGTTTGGTAGGCTACCCCACTACACCAATATTATGTAATTATAGAGTTATCACATTTTACGAGTTAAAGTTATAAATAGATATCAAATTACCAGCTATCTACATAAATAGATGTAAACGGCAATTTAACCTAAATTACCAGCTATCTACATGTAGCAGATATTTTTTATGATGTAAACGGTCACCATTTAACCTACCACTTAATGCATAACGCCGAAATCCGGGAAAATCCCAAGAAAAGGTCCTTTTGAACCCCGGTGGGATTTTGGACTACAAGCCAATTCAAACATTAACCTAGTACAACCCTTTGATTTGATTCATTGCAACCAAATCAAACATTACACAACGCTTACAACTTACATGGGCCTTCCTATACAAATTTGAGGGAGATGGGAGCCTCATCTTGGACTGGAGGGGGTTTCCTGGCACAAGAGTCCTCAGCGTTGTTGGCTTGGACGTGCAATTTGACGCTGCGGCCTATGAGGTGAACCAAAGTGGTAGCCCAAATTCCATCCTTTCTCTAAATTTGAGAAAATTTAAGATCAAATGGTAACTCAAACTCAAGGTTCAAAGACAAAAGCTGTGTACCAACAATTAGGCAAGTATATATCAACAACTAACTGAAGTAAATCATCGCCAATCAAGAGAAATGAACCTTCTTTTGTCTTGGGGTTACAAGATCACCCACTATTATTGGTGATTTCTTTCTGATTCGCAATTTCCAGTATACATACGCATGATATCATCTTCTACAAGTACATTTGACAAAAAAATTGACTGTTCACATGGAGTAACCACTGACAACACTAACACAAGCGCTATC
>JADLZK010004621.1:217500-238476 GCA_015847255.1 Hyparrhenia diplandra | reverse complement strand
GTTTCATCTGCTCGCGTGGCGCGACGCCGTCTTCTTTGACGAGGAAGAACGGGGAGTACCATTTCCCGACGGCGCCGTTGGTCGAAGTCGGGAACGCGTCGAGGACGCCGGCGTCGGAGAGCTGACGAGACCGGAGCGCGGCGTCCAGGCCCCGGGCCTCGCCGAGTTGGAGGTCGAAGCTCTTGGGCTTGGACGCGTACACGCGCCAGTACTTCTTGCGGTACAGGAAGTAAGGGAAACCGTCGGGCGCCACGGCCCTCGCCGTGAACCGCCCGCGCCGGCGCTGCACGATCTCGATCTGCTGGTAGATGTCCGTCGGGTCGAACGGCCGCGGGTCCACGTCGTTGATGCACCGGCAGAAGCAGCAGGGGACCATGTCCTCCTCCGCAGAGCACGCCCTGACGAGGCCCCTGTGCCTGCCCGTGGCGATGACGGGGTAGTAGCGGTTGGACGCCAGCGGCTGGTCGGGGACGGGCACGAACACGACGGCGTCGGAGTAGGTGGTGCTGCTCTCCCCGTGCTGCTCCGTGTACCGCACCGTCAGCACGCGGTTCTGCGGGAACGGGAGGTCCCGCACACGCGACCCGCCGCAGGTGCCCCAGCAGCACGTCTCGTCGTCATCGCCCTCGTCGTCGGCGCCCTTCACCACCAGGTAGCCGGAGTTCCGGCCCTCCGGCGGCGGTCGCGACGCCGCCTCTGGGTGGCTCTTGAACAAGGACAGCGGCTTGGTCGCGTACATTCTGATTTCTTGTTAAGCAGCTGGTGATGATTTGCTTTCTGAGTTTGTGTTGATAAGATCGATCGTTCAGGACATGTACATGATGTACTATATGTATATACGGATATATATGTATGCATAATTGAAGGAACATGGCGACGGATGCGACAGAGTTGACGAAAGATCCTATGACATATTTTATGGATCGGGAACGCGTCATTGACTTGACTTTTGAGCATCTGAGTGTTGAGTGATGAGAAATTGCCGGTGACGTGAGGAGCTGAAACTCAACCAGCAGCTTCGAAACTACACTCCTTGTGCACCGTGGAAAAATACAACTAGTCTTGAAACTGATTCTTCAGCTCGAAGTTAGCAATAAGTAAAAAAGCTCACGCCATTTATATTTTTTCATGCACTTAAAAACTGAGAAAAAACCAGAGTTCTCAACTAGAATCAGAGACCTGAATCCTTTTCTACAAAGACTATCAAAGATAAACTAGCTAGGACAAGTGAAGAACAAATGGGAAAGGTTCTTATGCATTAAACTAAAAAAAGTTTCAGTAATAATGGCAATTTCACTCAGGAAAAAAACAAAACCTTATTTTGGTCGAACCAGGTAAAAACTGTCACATAAAAAGAAAGATGCTAGCAATTCTTTTTAATCAAAAATAGTTTCAGTAATAATGGCAATTTCACTCAGGAAAAAAACAAAACCTTATTTTGGTCGAACCAGGTAAAAAACGGTCACATGGTTGAACAGGTTATAAACGGTGAGAAAGATACTGGTTGACAGAACACATTGGTTAATGGTACTTATTGCGTCAAATAAGATTGTGTCATTTGCAAAATAAAATTAGTGATAAGTTGATATGAGGTAGCAATTCCATTTACAGCCAGCAAACTTTACTATAACAACCCGGTTTGTCAACAGAAAGGGAAAACAAAAGGTACAGACTTCATCGGATTTTATTGGCTCACAAACATATCAATCATGCCTATGAATAACACAAATGAATAAACTTTTTTACAATATGTCTTTTTTTTTTGGTTTATCAGGAGTAACATCAAGATACAAATCTGAACTCAGACGGAGACGGCTAATGGTACAGTTGTACAGATGACTACCAGTCAGCAATTTCCAAGAACGTCACTTATGCTTGCATTAAGATATCTCCGAAGGTAAGACCAAACATAGTTGACACGGAATGAGTACGACATTGATGGAAAACAATGCATCCATTGATGAGACCTTCTGATCTTCAGGTTCAGGATACACAGAGTTGGTAGCAGTATATTTTCACTACTCAGCCATGAGCCACCGATGTGGATTAACTCGACACTGGCTTCCTCATGATCCAGTTTGCTGCCTGCAACATTTCTTATAAGTATGCTGCCTTATTAGAGAGTCAGTTCAAGTTTCCAGTTCCACATTGCCTTCGTCAAGACAAGCCAGGAAACAACCTATTCAATTCATAAAGTCGCGTCCTCCAGGCTTGCTTCATACATGCATTAAGCTTGGGAAGAAGGAAATGAAGCAACCTCAAGAGGACAAAGGAGCTGGCCAATGCAAGACATGTATCTTGATGAAGTAACCGGTCTGGTGATCTTGCCCATGATAACATAGAATCTTCCTTTTCAGTCTTTTTGTCGTGATCAATTATAGTAACTGTATCCTCCATTCTCTCCAGGGATGTGGCGTCCAATGACACAGGATTTAGGCCTTCAGAATTCCAAAAAGAAGGTGAAAACTAGGAAAACTTCATGGAAAGCTAATTAAACGCTAGAGTGCCTCAAGCTGTGGGATGTGAATCCTACTAAAACTTCATGGAAAGCTAATTAAACGCTAGAGTACCACTATATCTGCAGTTCTGGGAAAAAAATGCATGCTAAATCTGCAGTGTATGGCATCTGAATTGTTAAGGTGCAGCAGGAAATAATCAGCCTTTTGTTAAACTTAAATAAATTTCAGTAAATATTGAGACGATTAACAACACTTTCACAAAAATCTGAACTTTTGAGCAATAATACCTGTAACATCTTTATAGAACATAGCAAGAGAGTTCATGGCCCGAGATCCATGATAACGCACACGCACTGTAGAGTTCAGAAGGAAAATCGTTGGGAATGCACGAACTCCATACCTTGACAATACTCTGCAATTCAGGTGTTGAAGTTGAGTTGCATACCAAATATGGTAAAATCTAGCTGCAGTGTTTATCTGTTTTAGAAAGACGCACCTTGGTTTGATATTAGATTCTTCAAAAGAAAAATGCGCAATTGTTGGGAAAAAGGATGACAGCTTTTGAAAATCTGTCCTGAAAATTTTAGAAAAAGGACACCACGAAGCATAAAAAAGAATAGCAACAAAATCTTCCTTGTTCTGCAGCACAAGTGCTACTGCCTTTTGCAGCGCCCCATCATCTCCCTGATACATAAAAATAAAGGGTGAAGTAACAGACAACAAGAGTAGTCATTCTAGATTTGAGAACAAAATCGAAGTCCAAGGAGCATGACTAGTTGTGTAATTTGTCTACCTTTTGTATATAAATCTGAATGTAAAAGAAACAAAGGGGGATATTTTCAACATACTGCCAATGAATTGGTAAAAAGTGGAAGCCTACCTAACTTATATTGGTGCCCTTCAAAAAGTTGCATACACTCTCTTCTATGAATCAGATAATCAAAACGAGTTGTTGAGAAAATTCAATCTGTGTTATTTAATTTAATTTTTGACAGGCAGATAGCAACTGATAGACATTCCACGGAGAAGAAAACATGCTCTTAATTAATAATATTAATAATGGGTTGTAACGGTGGTGTGTGCATACAAAATAAAAGAGATTCCATGTTCAGTCTAGCTTTTGCAGGTATATGAAACAGAAATGGAAGTCAAACCCTGAAGATGGTACAAAATAAATAAAGAAACGCTACCCATTTTAAACCTGGGCATATATATCTACTACAATCAGTCCAGGCCTCCAGGGTGACCAGCACAGATCCAACATATTCCAGCTGAACTGGAATGATACCAACACCACAAACATCAATACCCAAGAAATTCAGAAGAATATCTGGGGAGGCAGTTGCAGGGACACCAAATCCTTAAGCTTTCAAGCCAACTGATCCTAGTTTTGTTTTTTCAGAGTCCAACATTCAGGAACGCTGAGTTCAGTCAATTTTGGCAATTGGCATCACGTTGAAACTACTAAACATCATCTTGGAAAGACCGAAAAAGAAGAACGCCTTGTAATTGTAACTTTTAATAGTAAAGCACTAAAGCTACAATATATGAAGAATTCATCTCGAGCAAAGCTTAGATCGAGCATCAGCATGCGTATTCACGGCTTGAGGAGGAAATCAAATCCCAAAGGTGGGTAGAATAGGAGCAAAACGACATTAAGTTAAACATTTAAATTCCCGGCATCCTGGCAGCGCAAGCAACCAGATGCTGCCCACCATTGTTTCTGCTAGAGTGATGACGAGATCAAAGCAAACGACAGAGCGAGAAGAGCCCACCTCGACGACGCCGGCGCGGTGACCCCGGAGCCCCAGGGCGTCCAGCGTCCGACAGGACGTGGAGGACGCGTGGCGCAGGATGACGGCGGCGGGCGGCGGCGGCGGGCAGGCCGGCCCCTCGCCCGCGGCGGCGAGGAGGGGAGGAGAAGCAGCGCCGCCGCCGACGACATGGCCGCGCCCGCCGGGGCAAACCCTAGCAGATCGCGATCCCGCATGGCGCGAGACGTCGCGAGGCCCTCTGCCTCTGCCTCCACTCCGAGCGAGCGAGGAGCCGGCCGGCCGCGGGCGCGGGAGTCGGGAACGGTCGGCGAGAAAGAGAGGAGAGCCGGAAACGGCGGGGGAAGGAGGCTGGGAAGATCGCCCCCGTTTCTCGCCCGTCGCCCGTCTGGGTGTGGCCGTTTCTTTCTTTTCAGCTATCTTTGCCTCACCGCCTCACCGGCCTCGGCCGACAGCTGATCAAAATCAAAGAGCTCTGGGGATACTATCACCAAGCAAACATAGAGATTCCATGATAGGCTAACTCCCTCCCTAAAAAATTGTAATGTAATTCTGAGTGTGGAGTGAATCAAAACCTTTTTAAGCTTAGCTAAATATAGAAAAATATTATTAGGATTTATGACTTCAAATAAATATACCATGAAAATATATTTCATTATTGATTTATTAATACTTGCTCAGTATTAGCTTCATATATATAATATATATCTAGTCAAAGTTAAAACTATTTGACCTTGCAAAACGGTAATTGCATTGTTCTCCGAGGACCGAAAGAGTACATGATAAGACCAAACACCGAATATGTATACACATATGTAGACTTGTAGTGGACACCATTTATTAATGGAACGTGAAGTGATGTGAATGTCCTACGTTGGGAAGATGCTTAGGGACTTTTAATTGGATGCTACTCTCTCCATTCCACTATGTATGCCTAAGACTTTGGAGTGTTAGCACGACGAGGAACTCCATGGCACGGTTTGCGGAATCATCTTTGATATCGGGAAAGAATAGGCAACACATATTGTGATTACACTATGTCAGGAACAATACATGTAGCCAATGGACTCTAAAGTTATTTAATAAGAACGTAGATGTTCATTTGACGTTGATTTTTATCTTCAAATTAACGGTTTGTAATTGCTCCCTCCATTCCACTACATTGTTTGTTGATTTATCTTTCGAAATAGACCAACGACTAGGGGCCATTTGACCATAAGACTGATGGAGCCAATAGTGAAAGAGAAAATGGGTAATTCAGTCTAAAGCATAGCTATGAATTACATAAGCTACAACTATGAATTATCTTAATAAATCACAAAAAGCATAGATCTAAAGCTAAAATAAAAATTTATACTAAACCATTACCATATTATATCTTTGAGATGTTCGATGTGTAGATATGCTCATGGGGAGTCTAAGAAAACTTTCTTTTCCATTTTATGATTTTTTTGTAATTTACTATGATTTTTAAAAAGATTTATCCAAAATAAATAAAAAAAAAAGCAAAAACCTTTATAGCAAAAACTTTGTTCCAAAGCACCATATTATATGTTCATTTATAGATCTACTCAAGTAGAGTCCAACAAAATTAAATTTTTTATTTCATTATTTTTGTGTGATTTACTATTATTTTCAAAGATTTAGCTGAAATAAATAAAGATAAAAAAGGAAAAACACCGTCATTTTAGCAAAACCATCTTCACTATAGCAAAAAACGCTTTTAGAGAGAGGTAAAATGCTCGGTTTGAAAAATTGAGGGAGGTGGATTGTACGGTTTTAGAGTTGAGAGAGGGAAAATGAACTTTCACAAAAGTGGTGGGAGAAAAGTTTTTTTTCCTTTTTTTAAAAAAAAATTGAAAAGTACTTTTTTTTAAGAATAAAAGTACTTTTTCTATTGTTAAAAGCAGAGGAAGAGTAGAAAAAGGCCCAACTAACCACAGCCCACTTGGCCCAAGGTCCATGGACCTCATATTGGGCCCTGGCCCAAGACTTCCGCCACAGCCCACAGGTCCATCCATACCTCGCACGCAGCGGAACCCACTCCCCCATCCCCGTTACGGCTCCTCGCCGCGTCGCCTCTAGTTCCGACGCCAGCGCGCCTCCGCGTCCCGCCTCCCGCCTCCCGCCTCCGCCGCTCCTGACGAACGCAGTGTCCAGGTATGGGAAGCCCCACGAATCTCTCCGTTCTATTTGACATTCCTTGAGGTCCTCACGCGTTGGTCTGATTGTCTCCCTCGCTGACTGTCGCGAACGGCGGCGGCGTCCCATAGGACTGCAGGTAGAGAGTCGGAGGGTCCGGCGAGATGGGGATGCGAGATAAGAGGAGGAACCAGAAGCGGGTGCTCGCGCGCCGTACCGCGGCACCGCGTGCCGGCGAGGGCAAGGACTTCCTGGTGCGTGGCTCTCACACACCAATCCTAAGTTAGTTTCCGTGGGATGCTTGGGAGAAATAAGGTCCAGTTTGTTTTGGCTAATCCTTGGTCATTGCTGTGGCATCTTGCGCTTGGTGCAGCCGCTGGAAGGAGGCCCCGGGACAGGGAAGAAGCTGCGGAAGGTGCAGCAGCCTGAAGAGCCAGAGAACACTGCCACAGTCGTCTACATCGGGCATATCCCCCATGGCTTCTACGAGGACGAGATGCAAGGTATGTTTCCTTCCAGTGGTGGTGAAACATTAATGCGACATTAAAGTGCACTGGATGCACGAGTTCGTTGTGCTAATGCACTCTCTTGTTGCTGCTGCAATTGTTGCAGGGTTCTTTAAGCAGTTTGGGGGTATTAAGAGGCTTAGGATAGCTCGGAACCACAAGGTATGTTTAGTGTTGCACATGCCATGATTTCTCTGCTAACTTTTTTGGTGAGCCATAACTTATAGTTTAATGGTATTTTCAGACAGGAAAGTCCAAGCACTATGGATTCATTGAGTTTGAGAGCCCTGTTGTAAGAAATTTATTTCAGGTCTCATTGCAGCAAGTGTATGCTATTAGCTTGTTGCTTACAACTTTGGTCATGTGCTTTTTGGTGTAACAGGTGGCAAAGATTGTAGCTGATGAGATGAATAACTATCTTTTGTTTGAGCACACCTTGCAAGTTGCACTTGTTCCGCCGGAGAAAGTTCATCCTAAATTGTAAGCCTCTCTAAGTGTTCCTTAGATTTGACTACTTGGTTCTGTTTATTTTTGCTCTTATCTTTATAATAGGAGTGTAGTCGAATTGATTTTCCATGTAGCCTGGGTTTTAGTTACTCAGATAAGTTTGTGGTGTGTGAAGAAGACATGGACGGATATGCACCTGATGTCACATTGGTTTTGGGAAGCCACTTTTAGCTTTTCTGAAAGCACATGTCTGTTGAAATTAAAGCGTAACATAGATCTATAAGACAAATACTAAAACATATAGATGGTCGAGATGATAATGATCAGTGTTAATAGGTTTGAGTTAACTAAAGAAAAGTATGGCTTAAGTTTCTTACACTTTACATGTTTGACTTTGTGCACCAATCAACTAGGTGCCTGAGTCGTAAAGTTGTGGTTATGTATTTGCATTGGATGGGTGTGTATGTTTGCCTTGGATGATGGAACTGAAACTTCAAATGAAAAACCAGAACCTGGGGGCATAAAGTTTTAGATGAGAACATAATCTGACATTTTAAGAAACGGTGTTCTTGTATTGTTATTATTCTTTTTATGTGATTGCTTGATATGATAATTAGCACTTTAGCAGTACTCTGTACAGAAATATAGTTGCATGCATATCTATTTGTACTTTATCAATGTACTTCCTCTGATCACAGATATAAGTCCATCCAGGTTGGTCGTGAATTAATTTTTTAATATTCGACTCTCAATATCTTCAATTTTGTGTAATTAGCACTCAATTTGCATTATCATATTCATTATGAAAACACTTTTCATTTAATAAGACAACATATATTTAAGATATTGCTAATCAAAGTGTCATATTGGATTGGAGACCCTGTTGACCATTGTTTTCCTAAACTTAATGGACTTATATTTGTGAACTGAGAAAGTAGCTCAGAGTTGTGCATGCTGTATGTTTCTTGGTTTTTGTTTAGAATGGGATTGACATTCTTCTGATTTGCAATTTCCATGCCTTATCAAATTTGTTCAGATGGAAAGGGGTGCGACGGGGATTTATACCTATTGATCGAGTAGCAATTGAATGGATGAGACACAACAAGGTAATTTAATGCTAAGTGCTAACTACAATTGTAGCTTAATATGTGCATTGTACTAAATAGTTATATTGTCACCAGGATAAGACTGTAGAAGAGCACAAAAAGATGGTTGAAGGAATTTTAAAACGGGATGAAAAGCGTAGCAAAAGAATCAAGGCAGTTGGCATTGACTACGAGTGTCCGGCTCTTGTAAGTAAACCTTGTGTTGTTGCTTTCAGTTAATTTAATGTTATCTCTTGATAACACATATAGATGCAGCGATGTGAACTGCTTGCTGCAGCTGCAGCAGCAGCACCCCAGTGGCTACTGTAGAAAGTAGAAACCGAGCAGCCTCTGCTGCAAAAGTGCAGTTGGTCAGGGCTAAAATTGATGCTTTCTTTGTCATGTGGGCGCCCGCCCTACGGCGCCCACATGACATTCTTGCTTTGAATAATTTGAAGATCTGTGATAAGCAATGTTTATTTTAGTGTGTTGCTACTCACTCGACAATTAACATAGTAACTGAAGGCCTATTGGAAGGGAAGACTTGGTCTAGGAAATTTTAGTATTTAGTTCAATCTTATACTAAATCCCTGGGATTTGGATCTCAAAACTACCTTTCCACACAGTACCTGTAGTCCTTACAAGTTACAACCTTGACAATGGTTAGGATAACTTTTTGCACAGGCTTGTTTTAGTTGTACATATCGTAACAATGCTATTATCTGCCATTTATTATTTTTTGCCAATTGAAGATATGGGTTTGTAGGAATTTTGCATTGGACTTTAAAATACCATACAAGAAAGGTTGTTAAGAAAAATTGTTCTAATATTAGGAGAATACCCTGTTCTGCTAGGCTGCGCCTAGGCGCGCTTTTAAGCGCTTCGGCGATGGGTCGCCTCGCCTAGGGGGGTAGGCGGAACCCTAGGCGGCTGGGTCACCGGTGGCGGCGGGCGGCGCGCGAGCAGGGGGGCGAGGAGAGGCGAGTGGCGGGGGAGCAGCGGGTGGAGGAGAGGCGGGCGGCGCGGGAGCAGCGGGCGGAGGAGAGAGGCGGGCGGCTCGACTGAGTGCGTGAGCAGAGGATGAGGAGAGGGGATAAGGTTAGGATATGGGCTTGGGCTGTTTATGGGCCTTTCTAGGCCTACATGTGTCCTGTTTTTCTTTTTCTTATACACTTTCTTGGGCTGTTTATTGCCCTTTCTAGGCCTACATGTGTCCTGTTTTTCTTTTTCTTATACACTTTTAATGTAAAATATGAATGGATTCAAAACGCCTAGGAGCGCCTAGGCTCCGCTTACTCCCGACTAGGCTCTAGGCTGTGGGTCACCGCCTAAATTCTGCCTAGCGCCTAGCGAAACAGGGGGAGAATATTGCATGCTAATGGAATTGTGTTCTTGTGAATTGTTGCTTTTGACTCATGAAACAGGGTCTTAGTAGTAGTAGGTTTGACTTAGTTATTAGCAATAGTAGCACTTTTTAAAAAAATAGTGGATGTCATTGTAATCTTATAATGGTTCTCTTCCCTTGACAAGATGAAGTGAGTATGGAACCCGTTGGTTTGGAGTTCTGAATAAATGTGCGCGACTGGGGTTAGAAATCTTAAGTCTTAAAATCCAAAACAAGACACGTGAAAGTGCTTTGTCATCACATTATTGGCTATCTGTCCAACATTATAATGTTTGCCCTTTGCCGCCTATTGATGTTTCAGTTTTCTCATATAAATTGCAAGTAGAAAATAGGAGTACCAGTCAATTTTTGATGTTTGTCTATTTTCATTAGTTTGTTAGTTCACTCATCTAAACAGCTTTCAGTACTATCAGTAGTTTGTTAGTTCAGTCATCTAAACAGCCGTGTGATCCCAATTTTTGGTAGTTCTTGATCATTTTTTTTTAATCTGTGTGCATACCTATTTTCCTTGTATTATATATTTCTTATAAGTTTTTGAGAAAAAAAATATTTCTTATAAACATTTTGCTGTGTTCTTGGTTGTACAGATAGGGAGCATTCAACCATCAGCAAAAAAGATCAAGTTCGATGAGGCCTAGAATTTTGCTCTAATGACTGTTGGGTCCTTGGTAGTCGATGTGATGGAATGGTTGAGCAATATATTTAGGTTTTGAGGAGACGGCAGACACAACTATGTACTTCGGTTTTGTTTTACTAGTATGAAAATGCAATGAGCAATGTGTTCTTAATAGTCTGCCCTTGGAATGTTCCATAAGACCATAACAATATTTTTTATATGAAGTTAGATCTAGACATTTTGTACTAAAATTGTAGAGTTCAAAGAGATCTGTTGGATTTGAGATGGTTGACAGTGTCAAATGGAGACAAATTCAACATTGAAGTTGTAGTGCTCAACGAGATTAACTTTGCAGAAGATCGTTTAGAGTGACAAATACACAATATAAGATTTATAGACGTGTAGTTAAAATAATAGTATCAGTTATATAGTCACAAGTGTTTTATAGCTTAGATGGTATGGGCGTTTGAGACATTGAGATCTTGAGTTTTATTTATGTATGGTAAATATTATCAGCTTTTGAGTTCGAGTTCTCTGTATTAAAGGATTAATCCACAACTTCTACTGATCTGCATTCAGTTTTCAAGGCATGAATTTGACGCTGGACAACGACAATTGCAACGTGATGATGTTTCAGACTCCTTTACTTGCCAGTTGCCAACACCGTACTGCTTTGGTTTTTTTTTTTTTTTTTTTTTACTCCCAAGACGGGAATCACCTAAAAGGCACAATTGACTGCTGGAGTCTTTGCTGGATTGGTGTCCAGTTAACATCAGTCTAGTGCTTGAAGGAAGTGATCCAACAATTTACAATCCGAGACACAAGAAAGGGTCTTAACATCCTCAGGAACATTGTAAATTAGCAATAAATTGGACAAAGGTTCTGCAATACCTTTAATTGATCTATATTGTTCTGCATTATCACCAGGACATCCATTTTTGTTACCATCGATCTATTTGAGCATCCAACTAGCCCTATTTACAGGTTGTTTGGAACTGCTCCACAACTTGTGGAGTGGCTCCATGAAAACCTAGAGTTGATGGAGCAGCTATCTCATAACTTTACCTTTTTTTTTCTTGAATCAGGTGCGTGGAGGTAAATTGTTTGGCTAAAAAAATATAGACAAAAACAGTCCCACCCTTAGCATCCGGTTAGCGAGTTGGTAATGCACAGCATCCGACTAGAAGAGTATAACCGTAGAAGGGTTCATGGAAAAGAAAAAAAAAAGGATTGAATGACAACTCTGCCATCAAGAGCAGACCATATCAAAAGTGATCTTTGACATTCTGTGTACCGTATGCTGGTGTGGAAACCCGAGGCACAAGCAAACAGATCGAGGATGGACCCAAAATGACCAGGTCATACTTAGGGTCATCCTTAGGAAAGGTCGTTTTTTTAAAAATCTTGATCGCAGTTGCAGCCGAAGCTTCGCTAGGAAGATCATAAAGATTGACGGCTTTGTGCCAGACTTGGCCGCCCACAGCATCATTAGCTGACTCTACTGCTCTAGACCACCACACCAGGTCTTTCCTTTGCAGCTTCCTGAACCAAACTGTCGAGCCAAAACACATGCCACCACCAGTAGATGATTGATTGTTTCATCAGATCTAAATCAACAGATACTCCACACAAATTCAGTGACGAGGTTCAAAGTAGTCACTGGCATATCAGTTGCCTGTTTAATTGCACAAACTTGACAAAAAAATATACGGGAACAAACATAATCCGAACACAAATTTCCATAACAATATGACAATAAAGGTAATACAAAATCAAAATATTCCTTTAAGTAAATTTAGCAAACCTATGTATTACATACACGAGTCGAGTTAAGAAGGCCTGACTAATCAAATTCTAAAAATGTGACATGATTCCCCAATTCTTCCAGCAGTTTGTGGTGTTGTAATTACGTAGCACTACTATAGTAGACTCCCACTTGACATGTGAGGTAGCGCCTATAGTGGTTTTCTATAGTCATACAAGACCAGTATACTTGGGACCAGGCAAAGTCTCTATCATTTCCAAACAATTTCCCTTGCTGGTAAGGTAACAAGATTCTTCACTTCTTCAGTCCACGCGCTACTGCCTGGATGAAGCTTCTTGCAGACAAGTGCTGAAATATAAGATAGATGGAGGTGTTGTAGCAGTATCCATTACAACAAATACATCCCGTGCATCCCGTGCATTTCCATGATGGAGTAGAGTGTAGAGAGCTGCACAAGGAGAGATGGTTGGGGTGACAGCGAGTGCTCTCATGGGGGTGATGAACCCCCTCATCGGGAACCTCTGTTCCCTGTTGGACAGAGATGATGTCAAGCTTGAAGGTGTGCATCGGCATATTGTCTTTCTGCGGGATGAACTAAGTAGCATGAGCACCACACTAGAGATGGTGTCAGAGTCAGAAGAAGCAAACCCACAAGTAAAAGAGTGGATTAGTCAATTGAGGGAGCTGTCCTATGATGTCGAGGATTGCATTGAGATCTTCATGCATCGCCTTGGCCGTGTTGACACCTGCGCTGGATTCATCCGCAACATCATAAACAAGGTTATCACTCTGAAAACACACTATCATATTGGTGTACAGGTTAGTGAGCTTAAGGAGCGTGTGACGGAGATTAGTGACCGGCGCAAAAGATATAAGCTCGATCCATCCACCTTTTCTCCAAAGTTGGTGGCGATTGATCCCAGGTTACCTGCACTCTTTGAGGAGGCAGATAGACTTGTGGGTATCAATAGCCAAATGAACAAGCTTGTCAAGTGGCTCACTGATAGCACTAGTACTTTGCACACACAGTGTAAGGTTGTGTCAATTGTTGGATTGGGTGGATTAGGGAAGACAACACTTGCTAATCAGGTTTTCCAGAAGGTCCGAAGTCAATTTGACTGCACGGCTTTTGTCTCTGTGACCCAAAGTCCTAATGTCAATAAGATTCTCAGTGACACACTGTTGCAGTTTCTTAAGAGTAGCCCAATTACAGCAGATCAAAATCAAGATATTGAAAGGGTGCAGGAAGATCTATATCTCAAAACATTAGAATATCCACAGCTTGTGAATATGAATAGAGACTATCTTCAGAACAAAAGGTACCTAATAAAATCCTGTAAACTTGTTATTATATTGAGATTCCAGAAGCTCTTATTATCTCCAGCATGACATATGGCATCGTCCTTCTCTTTATACATTCAGTTCACTTGTGAGCATATGCACAATGGAAGCAAAATTAATCAAACAGGTACATAGATTTTTTTCTATGTAGAAACATTGTTAGGTAAAATAAAAAAAGTCCTAAAACGTTACAGTTCTCATGTGGCTGTGCATGGCTTTAAAGTTTCAGCAGTGGCATGTAATTTTTCTGAGTTTATCATAGGATGCTCTTGTATATTCAAACATGAAAATATGCTCTTTATTGAGTAGATAGTATACTTCATAATCTCCCTTGGTAACGTTTTTTTTTTATTTAATAATGGTGACTGAACACTCACTGGATTACTAATAATGCCATGATTCATTTTCTACAAACTATCTGATAGGTACCTTGTCATAATTGATGATATATGGAGCAAACAAGCTTGGAAACAAGTCCAATGTGCTTTCCCACACAACAATAATTCAAGTAAAATAATGACGACTACGCGAATTGAAGATGTTGCTAGATACTGCAGCTTTCCACACAAAGAATATGTTTACCATATGATGCCCCTTGATAGTAGTGACTCAAAAAGCTTGTTATTGAAAAGGATATTTGACAATGAAGATGACTTCTCTCTTGAATTGAAAGAAGTTACTGACGATATACTAAAAAAATGTCATGGCTTACCACTGGCTATAGTTAATATTGCAAGCCTATTAGCAACCAAACCAATCTCAAAAAGGGAGTGGGAGAGGGTGCGGGATTCTCTCGGATCTGCCCTTGAACAAGATCATGAGCTGGAATTAGTTAAAAAGATATTGTTTCTTAGTTACTGTGATCTACCACACTATTTGAAGATATGTTTCTTGGATCTAAGCATATTTCCAGAGGATCATGTGATTGGCCGGTCGTGTTTAATAAGGAGATGGATAGCTGAAGGATTTATTGCACAACAACAAGGGCAACGATTAGAGGATACTGCAGAAAACTACTTTAGTGAGCTCATGAATAGAAACATGATTGAACCAGTGGGCACTGACTATAGTGGAAGGCCAAGAGCCTGCCGGGTACATGATATAATGCTTGATCTTATTGTATCATTATCAGTTAAAGAAAATTTTGTTACTATAATGGCTGATCATAAGTTGACACCATCGACTAACAAAATCCGGCGTCTCTCACTCCAAGGAAACTATGCAGAGCAGAGTCTCTGGCTTGGGACGAACAGCTTGTCTCAAGTTCGGTCATTTAGTGTATTTGGTGATGTCAGGAAGATGCCCTCTCTCTTGGATTTTCAAGTTTTACGAGTCCTAGATATACAAAACTGTTCTAGCCTAGAGGACAGAGACATTGAAAATATTGGAAGCTTGATCCACTTGAGGTATTTAAGTCTGTATAATAGCAACATAGGTAATGTCCCAATACAAATTGGAAAGCTAAAACATTTGCAGACACTCGATGTCAGAGCTACCAGAATAAAAAAACTGCCAGCAACTATTACTCAACTACACCAATTAGTACGCCTATGTGTGCCTAATGGTGTACAATTACCAAATGGGATTGGTAATATGGCAGCTCTTGAGGAGCTTTCAATGTTGGATGCTAGCAAAAACTCCCCAGAAGTTGTGCAGGAGTTAGGATATCTAACCAAACTGAAGGTGCTTGGGATTAAGTGGTGTGCTGAAAGTGCAATTAATGACGAAGGAAACTTTAAGAAGTCTTTGATCTCATCGTTCTGTAATCTTGGAGAAAGAAACCTCCATTCTCTAAAGATTGAGACTACAGAACGTTGCTCTATGGATTTTTTGTTTGATTCAATGTGCCCTGATCCATGTCATATGCAGAAGTTTAGCAACATCCCCATTTTCTCTGGGCTCCCAAAGTGGATATCCTACCTCTCAGTACTCAACAACTTAGTTATTTTTATAGAAGAAGTGGGAGGTCGAGACATGGATGTGCTCAAAGATTTGCCTGCACTACGCTGCCTCCAAATTTTTACAACAGAATACTTGCAGGAATCGCTCATCATCAGAGCCGGTGGATTCAAGTGTCTGGAGGATTTCCATTTTCGCCCTTCCATGTACTTAAAAAAGAAGAAAGGAATGATGAGCCTGATATTTGAAGCAGGAGCGATGCCAAGGCTCAACCGGCTTTGGTTTAGATTCGTTGTGCATGATACTCTATCTGCATATGGAGCCGGTTTTGACTTTGGCATTAGCCTCCTTTCCTCCCTCAAATGTCTCTGGGTCAGTATTAATTGTCAGGGTGCAACAGTTTGGGAGGTGGAGATTGCCAAGGCAACTATTACAAATGCAGCAGCTCAACTTCCCGACTGTCCAAGGCATGAAATCCATACATTTGGGGAAGAGGAGATGGTTGAGAACGAGGAGCAGGAGGAGGATAGCCATGCTGCAGGCCAACGAGACAGCACCTTCACATGACAGAGTAAGATTCTTAAGGTTTTAAAACACAGCTTGCTGCACCAGAATTTATTTTCTTTTCTTATGTAGCTGGTTTGTGTTATGAATGAAAGTGGGTGATTCCTTTACCGTTGTCCCGGTGTCATCAGGATTACTAATTAATCCATCCATGTTTTGGTTGATACGCTGTGAAAAATAGCATGCTGTCTGCAGAGTGCTTCGATCATGTATTGTGGAAAATTTCAAAACTGGTAAGACTGGAGTGGCATGGATCTAACTAAACCTACTTTATATGGGTACTCTACAACAGTTTTGCCTCAACTTGGTTCTCCAGCATACACTTACTGATTGTCTTGATTACTGTCTAAAGAAACAGAGAGTAAAACTTTCCAAAAGTATTACCACACATGCCTTTTGGTACATATTATGTTGTCCAATTTTGTTCTTGAGCAGTAAGGCAGAAAGTCCGAATAAGCAAGATGTCCAATAGGGCTCAAGTCCCTTTATCATAACTTTTTATATTTAGAAAGTTTAGGCTAGTAAACTAGCTAGATACCAATAGGGCTCAAGTCCCTTTATCATATTGCCAGTTTAATTAGCATCTTATTGCGTGTGGTAACTTTGTCATAAATTTAACTTCCACCTTTTCAAAGATTTCCATCCCCAGATTTTCTGCCATTCAAGACAATTATGTTGACAATTGCTAGGACTTGCTAAAAATGGCATGTGACAGAAGAAATAATGCAAGGAGAACTATGTCACAATTAGAGAGTACTGTCCACAATGAAATGTTGCCACTTTATCTTTGCATTGATAGAAAGTAAAGAAAATTTATAAACAGAAGAAAAGAGAATCTATATAGTCACTGTGACTCATCATTTTAGAAAGACAGATGCCAATTCTAGTCATGAAGTATACAAACATCTATAAAAAATATATGGGCCAAAAAGCTATATTAAAGCAAGCATTTCTCAGTGGAGCATTTCTCTGTGTTATGATATGAATGTGTAAAATGAGTCCAAGTATCAAATTTCTGATTTTTTTGGTTCTGGAAAACTTCAAATGTGCAGGTATCTTCAAGGCAAAATGTGAATGGCTAAGATTAAAGAGACTAGATTCATGCTTCGAAAGGAATGATGCAAGTTGTGGTTCAGATTAGAGTGCAGGGCAGCTGTATATACTGATTTAACAGTCACAATACATACACAAGCAGAAGGGTTAACCTCACCATTTGGTTTGTGGTTCCTAGATCCGAAATGACCCTTTATTCGTGCCTTCAGAATCAAAAGTAAGACTTATCTATTTTTTATTTGTTATATGGATTCAAAATACATTCAATTATATGAACCAGAACTTGTCTCTGTATATGAACTATAACTGTAAGAAACTAATTTTCAGTTCAATCCTTGCCAAATGAGGGAAACAAAAGAGACAGTAATCCTTTTTACAGTATATGCAACATCATTGCTTAATATATCATGACTTGACAGATCGAAATCATCATTGCAGGAATGTAGAAGAACTCCGCAACAAACAGCAACAAAGACCCAGTTCCAGACGCTCAAGTACAGAAGAATAACATTGATAAAAAAGAAAGGGTTCAGAAGAGTGGCATTCACCGTTGAGTCGTTGTTGGCCCGTGGTTACCCTTTCCCGCCTGACCGCTGCGGGGTTCGCCTCCTCCGCCGACTTCCGAGCATCCGGTCCCGGAGCCTCGCTATTCCATGCGCCGTTGACTCGTTGAGCCTCCTTACGGAATCGCCTCCGCTGTCTCTCGCCATCCGCTGCGGTGCCTCCTCGCCCGTCGCCAGCTCGCCGTCTCGCCGAGACGCTGCCGCTATGGGTTATCATGGGCCTGGGCCCCTTCATTTCCTTCTTGGGCCCCAAAGTGTTTCACCGGCTGAAATGTTTCCAGATTTTAGCTTTTTACTAGAAAAGACCGCCACATTGTCCGATGAATGGGCCAGCTTTTATTTTGACTTTTCTTTTCACATGTCATGCGTCTGCATAGAGTGCATACCATTTTGAGCCAACTTGGTCAGCTGTTTAGGTTGTCACGACCAGTTCGTTGCTTCTTTCTTTTTTATTAATAAGGAGTGTTGGTTTGCACTAGATATGTTCTCGTCCAAAGAAATACAACCCTCGTATTCCGAGATTCTAAATTTTGACCAAATATATATTAAAATGTGTTGATGTTTATAATGTATAACAAGTATAATATGAAATATAGTTTCATAATAAGCTTAATTGAAGATTCAACTACTCATAACATCTTTTATATATTTGGTCAAACTTAAAGATCTTTGATAAGCGAGTTTTTTATTTTTTGGGGACAAAGGGAGCAGCATACATGTCTAGTCAATGTCCATATAAGTTGAATGTGTTGGATATATATAAGAAAACGAATCGAGATGCATGACAGGTATGGTGCCGACAACACATATATGATCACAGCGTAGGGAAAGCAACGCCAAGAGAGGTCACAATTTTTTTAACGGTAATGTTTAGATTAATATGTGTGATAACGACAAAAACATCGGGCGCTCCGCCATGCCCATTCACGTGCGGCCTTCACTTCCTCTCTGCACCGCTCCGCTTTACTTTTCTTCACTATGTCTCCGCCGCTTCTTCTCGCTCGCGTCTGGCCAAGCTACCCCCTTCTTCCCCGTCACTTTCCTGCACGTCCTCCACGCCGTCGCCGGGACGAGGAGCATTGTGCCTCGTGCGCTACGCGAGCTTGCATCACCCTATGCCGTCGTGCTCCCTTCCCCCTCCTTCTCTTGCACCACCGTGACCGCTGTGCCCATTGTCTTTGCAACCTTGGCTCCCACCGCCTACCAGAGACTAGAACGACGGTGGCAGCTCCAATGAGGTAGGTGGCAGATGGATGCGGATCAGCCCTACTCCTACCTGGATCTGGATCGGAGGCCTCTTCCTCCTTCTCCTCCAACTCCTTCCGGCGAGCTCTCGGGTGGGTCAGATCTTGTTGTAGCAATGAGTTGCTTTTAGTGTTGCAACAACTATTTTTAGGTTGTTGTAATGGTTTTTTTTTTCCGGTTGTTGCAATGGTTCTTTTTCGATTATTGTTGCAATGGCGTTTTTTGTGATGTTGTAAAAGTAGTTATTGAGATGTTGCTGCAACATCATTTTTTTGTTTCTATTTCATATTTTTTGTTCGTTGCATCATATGTTCTTTTGATGGTACAAATAACTTTTTCGGCTAGCCGGCAATACCCAAAACTCTACTTTAATCACTTAATCATTCATTTATCTTATTATATCAAAATGTTTGTGATTACAAATTATGATTATTGATTACTACCCTCTCCGTTCTAAATTATAAGTCGCTTTAACTTCTTTTTTTCATCCATATGTATAGATACATAGCAAATAGATGTACCACAAAAAAAAGTCAAACGACTTATAATCTAGAATAGAGGGAATATATTTGATCACAAATCTAATAGTATCACTTTTGTGGCACAATAGCTAAAAATTCTTGACCAAAGGTTGTAAAGTTTGAACTTGATACTCACAAACGCCTTAAGTTTGCACACGTTAATTGTTTGTCAAAAAAATATACAAAGCACCAAAAGTACTAGTAGTACTTTCCAACCACTACAACAAGCGTTGTAAGTATATATTCATTTTCATATTGGAAATGAGCGTCGCATAGACAACTCTACTTTAAAATCTTTATCAATAATTTATCTTACAATTTTTAAATTTTATAATAGAAATTTGATATGGTTAGATTTAGAACTAAATGTACCATCCAATTATCATAAGATTGTAAGTATAAACAATATAATGCACCATCTCCACTGGCTCCTGACAGTTTTAGCCCCTCATTTCGGCCCCACTGTCAAGCTTTGCCATTCTTGGGTCGATGATGACAATGTCTCCAGACGCCATTTTCTTCCTTAGAAGCGTCAATAATTGAACGTTTCTCTTCCCTTTGTGTTGCTTGTCTCCCATGAATGAAAACCTAAATTGATTTCAAGAAAGATTCGATAGGGGGAGTGTTATGAAACATTGTCTCTCAACAGACACCCCTTCGGTGATCTCGTCAACAACACCCATAAAAACAGGTTTGCTCACGAAGCAATCTCATCCGTCAAGTACAAGATTAGTGAATAGGATTAGACAAATAGTTTTACTCCCAAAGGGCATGTCCTTTGGGAATAGTCATGTCCCTTCGTGACACCTCTTCACTTGTATAAATATGTTTCAGAGATCAATAAAAGATACAACTATTCCAAATCTCTATTCATTTACATTCACACTTTAACAGAAATCGTTGAGCGAGTTGAAGACACTTTGCCGCGGGGCGGCGGCGGGGGGGGGGGCATAGGCCCTATTGCACCCCTAGTTCCACCTCTAGATGACAACAACACAAAGAACATCAGCGTGAACATTAGTGCCATAACTACCTCATGAAGGGACTGCTAGTGGGGATAGCCAAGCTATCGTCAGACTACAACAATACAATGAAGTGCGCCACCAGCCGCAAGACGTTCAATCCTCTATACTCCATGAATTCGTGCTCGCATGACTTAATATCCAACGAGTGCTGGCTCTGCCTCAAGAATATGACCAACGTGTTAATGGACACATTATGAACAAGTAACAATAAGTACTTATTTTCGATGGTGTATTATGAAGTTTGATGTATATGAATTCTATGCTAGCCCCGGCCTCTTAGGGGAGGGGGGCCATGGCCCCTGCTCCCCTGGTCTCGCCTCTGCGGGTGCGTCCCTCTCCGTCGTCGTCGCTATAAGCAAGGGCATCCCCCAACAAGGTATCTAATAGCTAGTTGATATTGTTTTTATTTGACATGGAAGATAGAACATTAAAAATGAAGTCACCAACGACGAGTTAGTAGATAGGCTCGCACAGTTCCCCATAATCTCACTGTATCTCCTCTTTGTGACCTCTGCACAGTTCTATTTTTTTAGTCCATCAGTGGCCATGTCAGCTGAAGATTTGCCGA
>JADLZK010004621.1:0-212500 GCA_015847255.1 Hyparrhenia diplandra | reverse complement strand
AGATCATGGTATGCATACTTAGAAGGGAAGGCGTCCCTTTCTTGGAGAAAATCTACATTGAGCCATACTTCCGGTCCGAGGAAGCTTCTTCTGCTTGAGGGCGTACATATCTTTGCTCCATCTTTTTCATATCGGCGCTTTGGCGAACCGGGAACCGTTTTGAAACCTCGCCAAACACCCATAACTTGTCGATGCGCTCGAGGGCGGCTTTCCGATCTTCGTCAGAATGGGGCCTTATCTTCACGGCTCACGACACTTGAGTCGTATGCCCGCGATGAACCCGGGGGCGGCGGTGGCTCGCTCATGGCTAACTCTTGAATGATAGGACCTCATCGATCTTCTTGTGCCTCCCATGGTCTCCCCTTCTCCGCTTGGCTTGTCTCCCTTTGCTTTGCTGAAGGGGTGGCCGTGAGACGAAGGGGGTTGTTGCTGAGTTGCTTGTGGAGGGAGCGGTGGCAGCTCGTTCAGCTGCACTTCCCTTAACGGCAGCTTTTCTTGCTTCGTGGCCGTTCCTCGGGTTGAAGTAGGATCTTCTTCCTCCTGCGTGCGTTTCCCTTCTACCCGCCACACGGGCTACACGAGGCTCCGCTTGCGTCTTGGGGAAGTACTAGAGCTCTTGTGGCGAGCTAGCGACTCCCATTCAAGCTCACCCTTGGAGCTGTTCTTGTTCATTAGCCATTTCAAGCTACAAATATATAGTGCTTTAATACTATAGTATATAAATGGCCCGTACACAAAGCGTAATTCAAAGGTAGCGGAAGAGAGAAATAAGATTGGCTGAGATATAGCCCCACTTGTGATCACATTAGCTGGCGAAGTTTGCTTTTTGTACAAGCCGTCCTAGTTTAGAAGCTTCCATATAGGGGACATTCAATCATCATAGCCACTGCCTCAGCCCCAATAAGTTTCATGTCGCCCGCATATAATGCCCTTTGCCCCAGCACTTTTGAATTTTGGGTTCACATCATTGCATAAAAGGGTGACAAACTCAACATTGACGGTAAGTAGAGAGAGAGGGGAGCCAACGACCAGTGTAGGCAAAGGAAGCGATGTAGTAAATAGGGGCCAAGGATTTAAGCATCGACGGGCAGCTAAGTATCAAGTTTAGCACATCCGGGCAGCTGGGTTTCAAGTTTAAGCATCCACGAGGCACGGCTAAGTATCAGAAGTATCAAGTGTAAGCATCACGAGATCAATAATCATCATGGGCATATAGAATGAGACATTTGTCAAGTCTAGAGCCGTATAATAGGGTACCAAATATAGATAGCAAATAGGTACGGATCAAAGCTATTCTTGGGCATGTCCAAATTCTGAGAGCATCTAAGGCAACATCTCAAATAGGTGATGCGGTAAGTGTAGGCCCCAATAGAATGAGTATATCTCCAACAATAACAACAAATAGGACAATATTGACATGTGAGGAGGACCAACGACTAAGTATCAACCAAGGCACTAATAGTCAAGCAAGGCGGCTAAGTATCAACCAAAGGCGGCTAAGTCTCGAGAGGCCAACATATGACAGTGGGGGTCCAAAGGCCAACATATGGCGGGTAACTAAGGCCAACATCATAGGGCAATATTAACTAACACGACCATCAACATGACGGTTGGGACCAGCGACCATCAACATATATCCAAATTCAGAAATTGCTTTGTTATGTGTGATTGGTAGATCAGCGACCAACAGCTAACAATTAGGTATCCATGACTAATCGGAGGGCATACTTATCCAACATATCAACATATATCCGAATTCGGCTAAGTATAAAAAATCAGCACTACGGCAAATAGGTACCAGTAATTGACATATATCTGACACTCAAGTGAGCTAGGCATGTCAAATTACGAAAAAGGAATTGAGGTATGTCAAATTAATTTGAAATGACTGTTCAAGAGTGAGCAAAGGCATGTCCAAATTACAAAAATTAAGGCATGTCAAATTATAGAAAATCAGTACTAGCTACTAACTTCATAACCAAAAATGAGTTCAAATTGGAATTCAAAAAATAGAGATGGACACTAGCTTTCAGTTTATCAAATTATGCGAGTGGCATCGGGGGTATAAAAAATATGCTCCAATTTTGAGAAAGCGAAAATCAAATTTGCTCGATTATCGATGTTATCGCATCAGGGCGGTGGCACATGTGCTAATTTTCTCAAGTCAATTCGGATCATAGTGGGTGGCATCACGAGGCGAGGCTCAAAATCACGAGGCAAGAGGAAAATTCGCAGAGCAACTACCGGGGCACCACATGATAAGCACGAGCACAAAATTCATGGTAATTGCAATGTGAAACCTCGGCTAGCTAGATGAGGAGAGTGGAAAGATGGGGGCGAAAGAGCGGCCCACGGAGGGCCGCTGGCGAAGACCGGGGAGTGGAAGAAGATGGGCCGGCACGTCACGACGAGGCACACCACGCGGCGCTAGGGTTCCACCTGGCGCTGGGGTTCCACCACAGCGCGGGGACTCAGCCTGCTGAGGAGCTCCTGCCGCGCGGGAGGCACACACGGCGGCGCGGCAGCGTGCGGACGGGGGGGCTGGTGGCGCGGGGCGGAGGCCGCAAGACGGCCGGAGCGGAGCGGAGTTAGGGTTCCGCGGCGGTGGCGGCCGGGGCGGCGGGGGCGGTGGCGCCTTGGCGCGAGCGGCGCGGGCGGGACGGGCGGGCGCGAGGCGGCGGCGAGTTAGGGTTCCGCGCAGCGTGTGATTGTGGCGGGGCGGGGGGGGCGGTGGCGCGAGGGCCGGTGGCGCCTTGGCGGCGGAAGCCGGCGACGGAGAAGCGGGCGGAAGGTGGCGCGGGCGGAAGTGGCGGTGGCGAGCAAAGGCGGCGAGCGGATCTGGCTGGCGCCGCGGCGTTAGGAGTTGGGGAAAAAAATCGGGCAGCCCTTCCCTTGAGGTCGAGATGGACCAGCTCGAAGGACTTAGAGAAATTCCAGGGGATGGGGGAGTATTTATACTACCGCGGCGTTTTTCTGGTGTGAGGCGGTAAAGGGATGCCGCCCGGTTAACTGTTGCCGTGGTGGGCGAGTAGGATGCCCACCACGGTTGTATTTCGCGTGGCGGGGCGATAAGGATGCCGCCGTGTAATATTTTCGAGGAATAAATTGACAAGTATTCTAAAAAATTGTTAAAATTTGTTATAAATTATTTATAAAATGTTAAAAATTGTTAAAAATTGTTAAAAATTGAGGGATCTATTCGAGATAATATATCAAAAATATTCGGATGAAATTTGAAATTTTTACACATCCAGTATATATAGAGTAGTACACTCTGGTTCCAACACATCTGTGGTATATATAGGGATGCTACGAGGAAAGCGGATGCTTTGGTATGCGTGAGTGAGTATGTATGTCATTATTAGAAACTTTACGAGTTCCCAACACATATCCATTTATATACACCAAGTTTACATCTTGATGAGTACTTTCAACTTTGTATTCAAACTTTTCGAATTAGGTCGTTTAGTGGTCCGTTTGACCAAGGTTTGGCCAGGGTCGAACTTGTGACTTTTTGAGCTCTAGTTTTGAAGCCCTAGACGTCATCGATTCGAAAGTCATGAATACCACTTTTGTTAAACTCTCAGATCTACGTTTGGTATTAGTGTCAACTTTTCATTTTTGAACTTTTCACGCCTCAAAATTTGAAATTTGAATTTTTTACACACATTCGAGACATTTCCAAGCCGGACGGCCAAATTCAAAAAGTCATGAATGAAAACTTCATAACTCATCAAGATCTACATTTCATATAAAGGTCATTTTTGCATACGAAAGTGTTTTACAAGCGTGTAGTTCAAAAATCACTAGTCTCCCCACGTAGTTTTCAAACTGCTGCTGAGATATTGTTTTTGGACTCTTGTTTACATCGAGAATAAGCACAACTACATATCATTTTGAGATTGCGGTGCATTGGTGGTCTTCTTCTCCGCCATGGCGGGTCCATGGCATCATTTTTAGTCTTGTCGGAGTTGATTACATCCTCGGTGCCTTCATCTTTTTTGGAAAAATTTGTAAAGGTGGAACTCATCATTGTTGTTGTATGTTTTTCGGGACTACGGACCGCATGGCTCCGATCCATTTGCTTTCTTTGCTACGACAATGTGTCCATTTGTGTTCTCAGCGTTCATGTAGTAGGCTACTTGTGCGGCATCGATGCACACCCAGTCATCTTTGTACGAGACACTTTGAAGGTTCCACGGTGGTTGGCCAAAAATGATCCACTAGAGCGCCGAGGGCTTGACCCGCAGCACAGCGGTTACACAGTAGAGTTCTAGCCATGATCAAGTTCCCATATTTCTTCGACTTGTGCGAAGCATGTCATACTGCTCCCAATCACTGATGGCGGTTCTTGCCCTCTCACGGAACCGAACCGCGTACGTGATGCACTCTTCTTTTCTTTTTCTTTTGTGTGGAACTTTTTGTACCCGTTGACATCATACTGCACTTTCGTGGTGACTGCATGGGCGAAGCCTGACACAAGCTTCTTCACGGTCTCTGCATCATCTCACAGGGCAATGTTGTACGCTTTCGTGCTTGGGGAAAGTGTTCTTGTGTTTCTTCTCTGCCCAATCAACCGGACCCGATTCTTGCGGCAGTTTCCTACTTACTGACGGAGCTCTTTGAGGTGCTTTTGCGTATCTATCCATGATCACCAATTGTGGAAGGATCTTTGTGGCGGCGTCTAGCACTTTTCCGTGTATGTATGTCGGCGTGCTTTTTCGGCCCGCACCCCAGCCCGGGTTCTTCCTTCATGTTGATGCAGCGGGAAGCCCAATAGCCCTCCATGTTTATGTACGCTTCACACACGGTTCACGGCCTCTGGCTTGTATGCACCGATCATAGAGCCCTCTCTCTCTGGAGTAGTGATTTATGATTGAATGATTGAGGTGAACATTATTCTCGGTGGTCCACATGCACAGTAGGTACATAGGTCCCAGCTGTTCTATCGTCAACCATGGCCATCTCGGGTGTGGCATAATGTCGAAAACGGCGGTGGAGAGAACATCTCTATCTGGCATATTGTTTACTTGATGAATCTTTGGCCTTGGTGGGATCTTGCACACAACGATGCACCTTGGTTGATTTGGTTTAAAGTATGACAACCTTGTGACCACCATCTTCACGTATTTTTGGGCGAATAGCTTTGATCTTGAAGGAACACGATCGGCATGATGTGAGCATCGCGGCGCCGCTGGAAGTTCGTCTGTTGTGAGGTCTTTCATGGATACGGACTCTTGATGTTGGAAGAGAAACCGCCGGTACCTTGATACCCTCAATCAACCTACACATAGCCAACTCTCTCATCTCTCGTTAGGTTGTAGGCCGCTGGGAGTTGGACTTTACCGTTCCGGGCCGCGTGTAGCGTGAATTTCGGTCGGATGCCCATGTCAACAAGATCCGACGTGACTTCACACCATCCTTCGTCTTGGTCTTATATCCATCGGGGAGACCCATCGCTTTCAAGACATTTTTTCTCACGGTGCATCCGACGACGATGGGGTGTATGCGATCTTCCAAGATTTCAGATACTTGAAGAATATTGACTTCTTCTTGAAAGGAAACCAGGAGCGCCTGGCCCTCCAATTTATCCTCTTTTCGCTTTGTCTTGGAGGTGCCGTCTTCACGATCATCGTCTTTCTTCTTCTTCTTCTTTTTCCAAAACTCGCACTCCAAGTCCTTCACCATGTCAAACACCTTCGGGACCATAACTAGTCGGTCTTGCGGTGAGGTTTCGACTTCGCCCTTGTTGTCAAAGTACATATTCATTTTGCATCTACGTCACCTATGCTTACTCTGCGAGAGGAAGCGTCCGTGTTCCATGTACACCGAGGTTTTTGGTGGATCCCTTAGTGTAAGTGGAGCAGGTTTCTTCGATGCAAGCTACCTACAGCGGTCTTCCCTTTAATCGCCCGATAATGAAAGCAGTCAGGGTAGTCAATGATGGTGACAAAGATGATGGCACGAAGAGTGAACTTCTCGCTTGCGGTGCGCATCAACCATCCTGACCCCATCATCAAAGCAGTATACGCATCTCCTCCATGAGCGGCTCCGGGGAACACATCTATATGCGATCGCGAACGCCCGGTCGGATATGAGCATGGTGAGCAAAACATACCTACGCGCTTTTGACAAAGATGTGGAGTAGATTGTACATGGTGAGGGACGACGGCCCGCGTCTTTGTGTGTGCTGCTCGGGTCACCAAATGGGTTCATTCCGTCGGTACTCAATGCGAACCCGAGCGTTCACAGGCTCCTCTGCAAAGTCGAGGGTAGGCGTCGAAGTCTTGCCACGCTTGAGCATCCGAAAGGGGTGCGTAGCTTCCGTCATCCTTGACCGCGACCGCTAGATGCATGCGGGTCATGTGCTTAGCATCCTCGGGGTTCCCATAGAGAGCGCATGAGCGTCGATGTGAGGAAGGTACCACATTGGCCGGCTGGGCGTCGAGGCCCGAGTCCAACATGAAAATGGACAAATGTGCCGGGCAGACATGGGTTTAGTATTTCAAGCATAACTTTCTTACACGAAATCGATTTCAGCGATCCACCGCCAAAACTGGCTTACTCAGGCCCACGACTTCCCGCAAAGTTCAGGCCAAATGGCCCACATATTGGTGCGGGCGCGCCAGGAGGTTCGGGCGCGATCTCTCCCTCGAGGCCAAAACGCCCGGCTGCCTGGGCGCTCCATCTCACCTTGAAAAGTCTGGAGGGCGTGTGCGCTTTGCCCAAAAGATTCGCGGTGGGATTAGTGTTCAAATGGCCAAGCCAAGAGGAGGATGCCACAGAAGGTCCTATAAATAGATGGGCACTCCCTCTCTCCCTTGTAACAACACACACCACACAATGTAGAAATTTCTCTCTTCTTCTTCTTTCTTCTTCTTCTTCCCTTTCTTCTTCTTTTCTTCTTCTTCTTTCTTTTCTTTTCCTCTTTCTTCTTCTTCTTTTCTTCTTCTTTTCTCTTCTTCTTCTTTTAGTTTGTACTTAGGGAGGGAGTTTGGGCAAGGATACATAAAGAGAGCAAGTACTCGAGCTGCCGCGCAGCATGAGCGTAAATAGAGTGCCTCTCTCTCATTCTCGTTTCTTGTTCTCTACTTACTCAATATCGCTCGAGTATCTCTTGAATTAGAGCTGTAAAGTCCTTTTGGACATAATCTTGTCTACATACATGTTTAGGACGAAAGAGCTAGACCCATATAATCGAGTTCTACCCAGAGGCTAGCCCTGGTTGATGTTGCGCTGCGGATTGATAGTCGCTCCTTCTGGGCTACGCTTCCGTAGAAGGACCGGGACGGTAAGCCTGCTGGTAACACGCCGTGAGTGATAATCACTAAGCAGTAGACGCGGTGCCCGCGCTGGGTTGCGTATCTGGTCTGGCGTGCAATCCCACCTGCGCTGCAGGGCGTAGGCTGCTTGGTCGCGACGTGCTTCCTCAGTCCGGCCCCTTCGAAACTCCCCACGCTCGGGCCGCGGTCGTAGCCACCGCTACTGCCGGACACCTGCCCTCATGGGCGCAAATGGCGGCGGCAATCTCGCGTAGACTCCTTGGGCTATCTTGAAATAGAATCTCTAGCCATAAAACATGTGTGTATCTCGCCACCTCGGGACATGACTATCTCGTGATATGCCTACTCCATTCTTTTATTCTCCTATTTTACCTTTTATCCTTGAGATTGGCTCCTCGAGAGTGTGTGTGTCAAGTTATCCTACTGGCCATCGACTTCCTGGTACTTTTTACCCCTATTATGAGCATTGGTCTATTATTATACATCCTGCGGTCATTCTTTTGACCATGTCCAAATTGTGGTAGATTCCTTTTACACCATGCCTTCCTCTGGGAAAATATATAAAATAACGCTATACTAATAATCCCCGTGAAATGCCGCGCAATGATAGACTCCAAGGCGCTAAGTGATGAATAACATCTGGTTCGCAAGATCTATCACCGCTGATAATCCCGCCTCGCATCACCGGTAATACCCGCGGTTTCACTTGACCATGTCACGGCTGATTTCTCGGGCCAAGTATTAGAGAGAGATGGGTTCTAAAACCTCAAGCCTCTGGGTGATTGCTACTAAGAAATGCAACAAGTTACTCTCCGCCGCTGCTCTGGAAGGCGCTGGTTAAAGGGGACACCTATTAGGGACATGTTCTTTTGGATTTTATGCATGTGTAGTGATCTTTGTTCTATCTTTAGGTTTACCTTAAAAGACTTTTTATATATACTCTTATCTAAAAGATCTTATAAATAGCAGTGACATGTTATCAAGTTAGTATGTGCACCTCGTATTTTCCCTGTCGCTAACCATTTCCAGTGGAGGGCACGCTTCACGCTTGAAAACAACATGCTACAGCAACAAGAAAAACTTCCTTGATGCTCTTGGGCGTGAGGAACACACCTCGGGAGGAGACCCTCGACTCTTTCAAGACACTCCTGACTCTTTCTCACGTAAAAGTCCAAGTGTGAGAGAGGAGTGACGCGCGATAGGTTATCAAGTTCCAAGTGCAAGGGGATCATAGAGTCTCCAGTAAAAAGAGAGATATGATGAGAGAGAGATAAATAAGAGATTAGCCTCTCCTTGCTATAAAAAGGAAAAAGAGATGGTTGCTGAAAAGAAAACGAAAGAGAAAAGTAAGAGGAGAGGAGCAAAGCTGGCCCCATGTGGTCAAAAGTAAACAAATGAAGATCACCGCGTTTCCACCCCTACATTAAGCCTCCATGCATGGGCAAAGAAGGGATCTTTCTCTCTCCCAAGACCTTCAAGCTAGCCTGACAGTGAAGTTCCTCGCAGATGTCTTCCTCGCACGCTACCAGAAGCGTCATAACCAAAACCAATATCATCATGTCACCCATCTACGCAAACGAATTAGCAACCTCCTATCCTCAAGCTCGTGGCTTCTGGCCAAGTACACCTCGTGCACGCAGCAACCAATAACAGAGAAAAGCAGCAGAAGCGAGGAAAAGGAAAGGGAGTGTGCTCAATCCTCCTTAAGCACCTCCAGACCACCTCGCGCTCCATGGTCCATATACACCAAGCATGTGCGATCACGAGCCTCGTGGTACGCTGGTGATGGATCATCACTGCTACCCCCGCTAGAGAATTCAACATCTTGCCCTTCATACGCGGTTGGTACACACACACCGCATGCAAAGTGCGGCCATCACCAATTCTACTCATACTTGTCTCCATATATATAAAATTATATAATCTATATATATATTTCCTATCATGGAGATAAAAACAAGGCTAGACTGACATTGCATCTTTATCTTAGTTTTCCTAGCCTTGTTTGAGTATAGCTTCCAGGAAGTTCTTTTCTCGTCCTCCTCCCTTTTGATAATAAATTTTCAAAAATAAAAATTTCATTATTAAACAAGACAACAGTCGCTTTCGCCCTCCCTCGCATATGCTTTCAAACTCTGGTAATCACTCTAAGGAATGCATCCAAATTCTGCGTGACCGCCTTGGTATACCAAACTCATGCAGTGAAAAAGCCAAAGCCACCTGAGTAAAACCCATCCGACTGAGCACTTGAGTCGCCAGCCTGTGAGGAACGCACTGTCATGTAATGAGAAACCACACCTCTCATCCTCCTCTCCATTCAATACCTTCAAAATTACTGGCCACGATCCAACAAGAGAAAAATATTATTTTCATGTATATTTCAGATGGGGTATTTTTAAAAAGCAGTGTGTAAAATGGGGTGTTTTAAAAGAAAGAAAATATAATATATATTTTATAAAAATATTTTATTGTCAAATGCCACTCAGCGATTATTATTATTTCTAAAATCTAAGTATGCATCTTTTATAAGTAAAATAAATTCTTCTATTACCTACAGTACAGCTATTTTCCCTAAATAAAACATACTTTCTAAATAAATTTCTCCTTAAGTATATATATATAAGCAGTGCAAAACTATAATCATTTTTGCTCACCTCACAAATGCCTTTCTTTATCTCCATTGGATGCAACTCCTTGTTTCTATCAATTCATGCTTCCTTTTCTATGTTAGCATGTTGCGGCCTGGGGAGTGGGTGATCATTCCCAGGTGGTCATACTTTCATAGACTGAATTGCCACCAGCATGGTGCTTAGGGTCAAAAAGTCTACCCCTGGAATCGATAGACAGATGGAGTCGAAGCTGACGGTCGAATCGAGCCGCGAAAGTGCGTAGAATTTGGCTCCACTTCATATGGACTACACCCTCGCAGTGATTTTATCAACATCATGAGGCAAGCCCAAGAGATGACGACAATGGAGACGCGAAATTGCTTCTTGCAGAAACCATGATAATGATAAAAATAATAATATTTTATTACCTTTTGAAACCCCGTAGAATGGTTTGTCCCCGCCTTTTCCAAGATCATCACAAGACAAGCTTGTGGGAGCTCCGCATCGCACGCCCTCAAAAGACGATATTAATCAAAAGATCAAATCATAAAGCGCACAAGCCACAGAATATCTTCACAAAAGTCAAAGGTAAGTCAAAAAGCTAGCTCTGGGGAGACTCCCACAAAGGTGTAACCTCAGATCTCACATTCCATCTCAGCTTATTTTCTTATCTTATATGAATGCATGAGCATGAGAACATATAAAAGAGAGGGGAAGAAGAGAGCGAGAGAGAGGAGATTTATTCAACTCCATATATATGTAAGTTGTGAAATGTTTAGTTCTACCCCCGCTGGAAATGATGAATAGTTGCTCTGCCTCTTATGATTTACCTCGCGCTCTAGTTTATGTACCTTTGAATTTCTCTAAAAGTTTGGGTTTAGTGGCTAAGTCTACCTCATCCCACGAAAACCTCATTCATGTGGGCTGCAGCTAGGCCGCGCACTCTAGTCTAAGTTGCTGCCAAGCACTATTATGGTACAAAATGGGCGCAGTATGATTTTAAGTCCAAAAAGAGAGGCTCGACATCCTGAAATCTACTCTGAAAAAGAGAAAAGAGAGAACCGGAGCAAGTGGGCTATGCTACAAGAGAGAGATGATGGACATGTGTCCAAGGGCGCAGTAGAGCCTACATCTCCACAAGAGCGCCAAAGACAAGTAGCGCTTTTGCAGCCTACCTCTCCATATATATATATATATATATAGCACATAAAGCCCATGCCATCTCACAAAACATAGAACTTCTAAATAAAATAAAATCCCCGGATGAGAAAGTTGGATCGAGCGATGAATGAAAAGTATCTCTCTCGCTATAACCGCTTCTATCCGGCAACGCAAGCTGCCTTTTCGAGAGAGAAAGCTCAGCCCCGCACACGCATGAAAAGGTAGTAGCAAAGGGTGAGCAAAGGCATGCCATTTTTATTCAAACTCTCAGTAGAAAATCTTATTATGACAGTAATTTGCGGAAAACATAATTCCGCATAGTAGCAACTCTGGATCAACAACCAGTATCACTTAGCTCTTTGCCGGTGACGCCGCTAGGTGGTAAGCTTGGGGAGTTTGTTGACTCGCCACCAATCGACTATTATTTTAACGCACGTAACATTCTACCAACAAAGTGAGACTATACCTTACTACACACATATACATTTATCATCATTATAATTCCACTCTGTAGTGCGTGATGATGTGCAGTGATCTATATAAATACCGAGTGGAAAATGCACCAAAAGGCCTCGGAAAGCTATGATTCCCTCGGTGAACATCGAGCCGCGAGAAGCAGTCCATAAAACATCAATATCCAAGCACAAGCTCAAGAGGTCGCACGCACTCCAACGACGGCTAAACAGAGCCGCTAGGATACAGTTTAGTATCGGGCACACACATCGATTTTAGCGACCAATCGGGCCAAAACGGGCTTACCTCAGGCCCACGCATCTGTGCAAAGTTTCAGGGCCAAATGGCCCACATATTGCGCCGCCCCTCGCCAGGAGGTGCTGCGCTATCTCGCGAGGCTGTAAAACGCCGCCTGCCTCGGGCGTACCCATCTCACTGAGCCGGTGGAGGCGGTGTGTGTGCGGCCAAAAAGGCGGCAAGCAAGCGGATTAGTACCTCAAATGGTTTGCGCCAAGAGAGAGGATGCCATGGGTGCATAGGTCCCATAGATAGATGGGCACTCCCTCCCTTTGTAACACACACACAAATCTCACAATGTAGCCTCTTCTTTCTTCTTCTTCTTTCCTCTTTCTTCTTCTTTCTTCTTCTTCTTCTTCTTCCTTCTTTCTTCTTCTTCTCTCTTCTTCTAGTTTGTACTAGAGTGAGTTTTGGCAAGGATGATAATAAAAGAGAGCAAAAGACATATCTGGAGCTAAGCGTGAAGTGAAAGCAATTTAGAGTTCTTCATTCTCATGCGAAAGTTCTCTGACTCTATCTACGACATATAGTCATATTCTTGAATTAGAGCAAAAGTCCTTTTGACATAATCTTGTCTACATACACAGCTTTAGACCAAAGAGCTGGGACGTCGATATAATGAGTTCTACCTAGGAGTTAGCCTTCCAAGGCTGATGTTGCTGCGTTGCGATTGATGGGCCGCTCCTTCCGCTGCGCTCGCTAGCGACCGTAGAAGGACTCTGACCGTAAAGCCTCTTGTTACATCACGCCGCGAGCGATAATCACCAGTGTAGACGCGGGTGTCCGGGCTAGTGGGTTGCCTATCTTTTTAAGTGCGGCATCCACGTCTGCCAGGGTAGGCTGCTTGGTGCGTGACAAGGCCTTGTCCGCCCTTGAAATCCCCCACGCTCGGGCCGTGTCAGAGCTAATCACCGGCCTTTGACACCGCCCTGGGCGCGGCTGCGTCCAGCAATCTCTCGGCAGACCTTGGCTATCTTGAAATAGAATCTCTAGCCATAAAACATGTGTGTAATCTCAAGCAATCTTTTGACATGACTATCTAGTGCATATGCCTACTCCATTCTTTTATTCTTTATTTTACCTTTTATCCTTGAGATTGGCTCGAAAGTGTGTGTGCGTCAAGCTATCCTACTACTATCTACTCTTATTTTACTCCCTTATTATGCGAGCATTGGTCTCATTATACATCCGCGGTCATCTTGACCATGTCCCAAATTAGAGATCTTTTACACTCATGCCTTCCTTTGGGAAAAATATAACACCCATACCTCCCTACGCTACCGTGAAATGCTGCAAATGATAGATCCGCGGCGCTATGGATGAATATCTTGTTTGGCAAGATCTATCACCGCTGATAACTTCCGCTCGCATCACCGGTACACCTGCGGTTTCACTTGAATGCCGCACGCCATTTCTCGCCGCTATTAGAGATGGGTTCTAAAACCCGCTTCTAGTGATTGGCGCTTAAGAAAATGCAACAGCCGCCAGTCATCACCGAATGGGTTCATTCCGCCGGGTACTCACGCGTAACCTAACGCCTCGCTCTCTCGCGAAAGTCGTGGTAGGCGGCGCGGAAGTTCTGCCACCGCTACCATCCTAAGGGTGTCGCAGCTTCACGGCCCTTACATGATCGCTAGATGCATGCCAAGTCAGTGTGCTTAGCATCCTCGAGGTTCCCATAGAGAGCGCATGACGTCGATGTGGGGAGAAAGGTACCACATTGTGGCGCTTGATGTTTCCTCGTGTAACCTTCCTCTTCCTGATCTAGCGTTGACATGATCTTCTTTGTAGCGCCTTTGGTTTCGCCCCCTTCTTCTTTTTACCGTCCCCGCTTCCTCATCGAGCTCATCGTCCTGCACGCGACATCCCAAGATTCCGGCTTTGTCGACTAGCGCCATTCTGGACAAGAATGGTCAAATTCACCGTCTTTGATCACCCGATATAGGATACGATTGGTTGGGGCAGCCATCCCGAACTTCTTCACTTTCGCCGCCCTTTGGTAGGATCAACTTCTTAAGACGATACATAGCGGTGAACCTTGTTAGGCGGATACATGGAGGCCGGTAATCTACGAGCTCATTGAAGCTAGTGTCGTCGCACCAGCCATGGCGGTGACTTCAACATCGTAATTCGAGTTAAAACTTCGGCGCCGTGCAACCCTTAGGACTCTCTTTGTAAAAGCGGATCACTAACCGCTTCATCTGTTTGAAGTTCTCCAACCATCTCTCGGCACCCAAATGAGAATGTCGCCCTCATCGAAGTCGGTTGACCAAATCTTCAAAACCCTGACATCCTCGGTAGCGTCCATAGGATTCTCACACCCTCCCCTCCACCACCACCACCGCCATCGCCGTTATCATCGACGTCACCGCGGCTTTCAATAAATCGATGGAATTGGACCTACCGGGTGGACTTTCTCTCGTACCGGATCGGCCGGGAATCAAGTAGGGTACTAGATCGACCGGTGGATCGAGAAGGGTGAACTTCTTCGCCATGAAAGTCCGCACCAAATAGTCAATGGAACCATGCCATGCATGATTAGGTGAGATCGCACCGGGTGTCATTGAACGGCTTTCGATTTCTTGCATTTTGGCAGGGGCCGACAGATAATTAGGCTCGTTGAATTATCTCGGCCGTGGCGCTTTTGCTCGAAAGCAACAAACTTCTTTCACCTCTCATCATAGTATTCGTCATCAACCCTCCTCATCTCATACATCCAAAGGCTCGGTGCCTCTCCATCCTCGCCTCCCCCTCGCTTCTTCCAAAAGCTAAATGCCGTTACATAGTACTCAAACCAAAAAAAAAAAAAGAAGTCCACCATAGATCTAGATCTAGAGAAAGGCGCTTTTCTCTCCTCCATGGATCTAGATGCTGAGAGGGATGAAAAGAGGGAAAAGAAAGATGAAAAGAGGCATTTACCGAAAGCAATTAGTGTCTTATCCTCCCCAAATCAAAGCCAAATGTCCCAAATCAAAGTTTTGTCAAAATTTGGGTCAAAACCTCCCCCCCCACAAGTTGGAAGAGGAAGATCCGTGGAGAAGATGAAGGGGCGCCCGTCTTGGATTTTATAGGCCTGGGCCTTTTTTGCGTGGTGGGCCTTTATTTGCCCCGGCCACGCAAAGAAGGAGGACGCGTGGCAAGCCGCCGCGCTTAATATATTTTGCGCGGCGGGCGCGCTGCGCCCCGCCATGGTTAAGTTTATCTTTTGGCGTGGGCGCCCGCCACGTGAGAGTGCGGCCGTGGGAGGGGCGTGATCATTTCCGTGGTGGGTGCAAATTGTGCCCGCCACGGAAAAGATCGCCCCCCGCCACAAAAAATCGAATCGGTATTAGTGTAAAGTGCTTGGGTAGCCAAAGGTTTCCCTTAACAAGGAAGGCTTAGGCTATGTCCCCAAGAAAGGCAAGAAGGCTTTTGCTACTCCAAAGCCTAGCTTTGTGAAGAGCAATGGCACTTATTGCAATAGATGCAAGCAAGTGGGGCATCAAGAGCAAAAATGTGCTAAAATGAACATGAACAAGAAAGAAAAAGAAAGTGCATTCCATCCATTTTGATTCATGTTATTTGCTTACCAAGGGTGAGAAGGGTGTCTAGGCAAAGTTTGTTGGTACACCCATTGTTGGCCCAAAGAAGAAGGCAATTTGGGTACCAAAGGCTTTGGTTGCTAACCTCCAAGGACCCAAAGGTAAATAGGTACCTAAATCTCATTGATTTCCTTGTAGGTGAATTACAAGATTGGGGGAAGGCATTGGATTCTTGATAGTGGGTGCACTCAACACATGACCGGGTGATGCAAGGAAGTTCACCTCTATTGATTCAACTCAAGAGAGAATGGCAAGCCTATTACATTTGGTGATAGCAAAAGTGGCAAGATTCAAGGCCTAGGCAAGATAGCAATAACCAATGATTTGACTATATCAAATGTGGCACTAGTTGACATATTGAAGTACAATTTGCTTTTGGTTGGTACAAATTTGTGATCTTGGTTACAAGTGCATCTTTGGTGAAGATAGTGTTGAGATAGTGAATGCAAAAGATTCAAGCTTGATCTTCAAGGGAATAAGATTTGAGAACCTCTACCTTGTGGATTTTGGTGCTAGTGAGACACAAATTAGTACATGCTTGATATCTCAATCTAGCATGGGTTGGCTATGGCATAGAAGGCTTGGTCATGTTGGCATGAAGCAACTCAACAAGTTAGAGAAGCATGATCTAGTGAGAGGCTTGAAAGATGTTAACTTTGACAAGGACAAGCTATGTAGTGCATGTCAAGCTGGCAAGCAAGTTGGCAACACTCATCCAAAGAAGAGTTTCATGAGCACTTGCAAGGCATTTGACTTGATTCATTTTGACTTGTTTGGCCCAACCGCATACACAAGCATTGGTGGCAACAAATATGGATTTGTGATTGTGGATGACTATACAAGATTCACTTGGGTGTTCTTTCTCAATGACAAGAGTGATGTGTATTCATTGTTTAAGACATTTCTCAAGAGGGTGCACAATGAGTTTGACATCATAATCAAGAAAGTGAGAAGTGATAATGGTAGTGAGTTCAAGAACACAAGAGTTGATGAGCTATGTGATGATTATGGAATCATGCATCAACTTTCGACCAGTACACACCACAATCAAATGGCCTAGTTGAAAGGAAGAATAGGACTCTCATTGAAATGGCAAGATCAATGATTAGTGAGTATAATGTGAGTCAATCATTTTGGGCGAAGCAATCAACACCACATGCCACTACATCAATAGATTGTATTGCCATCCCATGATGAACAAGACACCTTATGAGCTATTGAATGGAAGAAAGCCAACCATTGCATACTTTAGAGTGTTTAGGTGCAAATGCTACATATTGAAGAAGGGTGCAAGACTTGGCAAGTTTGGACAAGAGGTGTGATGAGGGTTTCCTACTTGGCTATTCCACCACAAGCAAAGCATATAGAGTGTGGAACAACTCAAGTGGTCTATTGGAAGAAGTTCATGATGTTGAATTTGATGAAACCAATGGGTCACAAGATGAAGATGAGAACCTCAATGATGTGAGTGGAACTCAATTGGTAGTTGCCATGAAGTGTATGGACATTGGTGATATTAGGCCAACTTAAGTTGATGATGACAAAGATGAAGTGCAAATAACTCAAGCTAGTGGTGCTCAAGTTCAAGATCAACAACAAGCTAGTACGTCATCTCAAGCAACAACAAGTGATCAACCAAGCTCAAGCAATCAAGTTCCAATACTCCAAAGCTCAAGCATAGCTAGAGATCACCCAATTGATCAAATTATTGGTGACATTGCAAGTGGAGTGCAAACAAGAGAAAGGCTAGCGGCTTTTTAGAACACTTTGCTTTTGTGTCACAAGAAGGGCCCGAGAAGGTTGATGATGCCTTGAAGGATGAAGAATGGGTCATTGCAATGCAAGAGGAGCTCAATAACTTTGATAGAAACAAGGTTTGGGAATTGGTAGAAAGACCAAAGGACTACAATGTCATTGGAACCAAATGGGTGTTCAAGAACAAACAAGATGAAGATGGCGTTGTTGTGAGGAACAAAGCAAGACTAGTTGCACAAGATTGCACTCAAGTAGAGGGTCTTGACTTTGGAGAAACATATGCTCTCGGTTGCAAGACTAGAGGCAATTAGAATTCTATTGGCCTATGCATGTGCACACAACATCAAGCTCTATCAAATGGATGTCAAGAGTGCTTTTCTCAATGGATTCATCAATGAGCTAGTGTATGTTGAGCAACCACCCAGTTTGAAGATTACCATCATCCCAACCATGTATACAAGTTGAACAAGGCATTGTATGGGTTGAAGCAAGCACCTAGAGCATGGTATGAGAGGTTGAGAGACTTCCTACTCAAGAAAGGTTTCAAGATGGGCAAAGTTGACAATACTCTCTTCACCAAGAAGATTGGAAAGGATTTGTTTATCATGCAAATATATGTTGATGATATGATCTTTGGATCAACAAATCAAGAGTATTGTGAGGAGTTTGCCAAGATGATGGCAAAAGAGTTTGAGATGTCTATGCTTGAGAGCTCACATATTTCTTTGGTCTTCAAATCAAGCAAATGAAGAATGACACCTTCATTAGTCAAGGGAAATACATTAGAGACATGGTCAAGAAGTTTGGCATGCAAGATGCAAAGGGCATCAATACACCAATGGGTACCAATGGATCATTGGATAATGATGAAAGTGGCAATATGGTTGATCAAAGGTACTATAGGTCATTGATTGGAAGCTTACTCTATGTGACCGCTTCTAGACCCGATGTGATGTTTAGTGTTGTCAAGTGTGCAAGATTTCAATCCTCACCTAGAGAGAGTCACCTCACTGCATCAAAGAGGATATTGAGGTACTTGAAGCACCCTCAAAATGTTGGGCTATGGTATCCCAAGGGGTCAAACTTTGAGCTAATTGGATATTTGGACTCCGACTATGGGGATGCAAGGTTGATAGAAGAAGCACAAGTGGCACTTGTCAATTCGTTGGAAGATCTCTAGTATCATGGTCATCAAAGAAGCAAACCGTGTGACACTTTCAACCGCCGAGGCGAATACATTAGTGCCTAGGTAGTTGTTGTGCACAATTGCTATGGATGAGATCAACATTGAAGGATTATGGATTTGATTTCCATCATGTGCCATTGTATTGTGACAATGAGAGTGCTTGCAAGATGACACAAAACCGGTCCAACATACAAGAACCAAGCACATTGACATAAGGCATCACTTCATAAGAGATCATCAACAAAAGGGTGACATTGCTATCCAACCTATTGGCACCGAAGATCAACTAGTCGACATCTTTACAAAGCCACTAGATGAGAAGAGGTTTTGCAAGCTAAGAAATGAGTTGAACATCCTTGACTTCTCCAACATGAGTTGAATGCACCCCACACTATGACATGCCTCTCCTTGAGCAAAGCCAAGGTATCATTGGTTGACATGGCATTCATGATATCTAAGGACTTGTTAGAACATATAGACATATAACTTATGCCTTAGGAAGCATTCATGGAAAATAAAAAGGATTTCAATGTATGTATGCCATCACTATTGCTCTTTATGCTTGTTTGATCTAGTGATGACATATGACATGTGTATGGGCTTGCAATCTCAAGTGTTGAATTTGGCTATCTTTTCACACATATACTTCAACATAGGCAAGATAACCCTTGTCATGAGGTGTGAAGAAGCTTGTCTTTGGTTCAAACCGAAATATATGTTTGACAAGTGATCCAAATTGACCAAATTTGAGCACTATTCTCTCTTCCATAACACAACATGGTCGTACCTTTTGTGGAAATTGTCGACAAAGGGGAGAGATTAGTGCATGAAAGGTTTTGGAAAATTTAAAAATTTCACATGTTTTTGAAAACCTCTCATGTGGCTCATGAGTTTATAAGTGGTTCACACAAGTAGGGGGAGCAAGCTCATAGACAATTTGTTGCATTTGATTGTGCACTAACATATGACTTGCTCATTGCACATGTATTTAAATTCCATATATACATGCTTGTGTGGTGTATGCTAGTCTCATGATTCACAAGTTGTTTTACAAGTGGTTGAATAACTAGCATGCATAGGAGCTAGCTAGATTTTCTAAATTCCGCTCTTAATTCAAGTACCTTGCTTATAGTGTGATCTCACGTGGTACTTTGAGTTTTGATGAAAATCTAGTTACCTTGATGCTTGTATGGTGAAAATGGCGCAACTCCGATTGGTATCACGCTTCAAAGGTCCATTCCTTTCACCTAAGCATCATTTTGGTAACATAGCTCACCCTCAATTTCAATATTCATACATGTATGCAATGCTTCGTTCCAAACTCGTGGCATACATGTAGGGGAGCTCATGCTACCAAAACCGAACTATGATGTTTGTCCAATCCTATGATTGTAAGCAAAATGCTTGGACAACCATGATATGTTCAAAATCTTAAAACCTTTATGCGGGTTGTCACCAATTACCAAAAAAGGGGAGATTGAAGATCTCTAGTTTGGTTTTGGATAATTAGTGACACCTAAGGACTAATCTCGATGCTAAGTGTTTGACTAGATTGGAGATTGGTCGTCGTGTCGGAAGTTGTGCATGGTGATCATGGAGGATGGATCGAGGTGATCCAAAAAGATGATCAAGCATGCAACTCGTGAGGTTTGGAGATCAATTGACCCCAAGGCAAAGGTATAACCATAGAGCTTTTGATTTCACACCCAAGACACCATAGAGGGTGTGGGTGATTATAGGATCGATAAGCCATACTATAAAGAGGGGGAAACTTATCGTACATATCGGTCCTCATGTGCCTTTAGGTTCAAAATTCATATGCATGCATTCTAACCTAAAGAGCTAACTCCGCACTTGGTGAAAATGTTTTCAAAATGCTAACACATGGTGTCGAGGTGTTCTTCGACGTGTCGGCAACAAGAAACAAGTGACGGAAGTCGGTTTGGAGCAAAGGCGAAGGAACGGCGACAAAGCGATGAAAATTCGCGGCTCGAGACCGGCCGGGACGCGGCGACCGGAAGCGCGAAGAATCCGGCCGGACGCACTGCGTGTGAGGGTCGGTCGAATTCGAGAGAGCATGTTTTCTCGGTTTTGGCCGAGAATAGCCGGACGCATCGACCGGATGCTTCCGGTCTTGACGAAGCACCGATCGGACGCGACCCGGACCCGTCGGGCCGGGGGTTCGGGACTCTTGTTCGGGGGTGTCGGTTGTGGACCGGACCCACCGACCGGACTCAGTGAGTCCGGTCGATCGTCGGTCGGTACGCAAACCGTGGGTTTCCCCTCAACGGCCACATTTAGTGGTGTGGGGTATTTATACCCCCTTGGCTGCCTCTTCCTCTCTCTCTTGGTCATTTGAATCATTCCTAACACACTTGAGCAAGCAAGCAAGCCTCCTCCTCTCTCATTCTTGATTTGAGCTTCATTCTTGAGAGAAGAGTTGATCCAAGTGCATTTGCATCGAGTTCTTGCATCTAGAGGCACTTGGGGATCGTTGTGAGAGACGGTGGGTTTCCTTTTTTCTTGGAGACACCGCTCCTAGCCGGCTTGGTGGATTGGTGGAGTTGTTGGCAAGAAGAGGAGATTGTTTCTTGACCACCTCCGGGCGAAATTGTGAGAGGATCATGCACTCCTCATCAGGAAGACAAAGTGCAAGGAATACATTGCTTGTGTCTTGGGTACCTCACTTGTGAGTGGTGTGTTGAGGCTAGCAAGGGCACCGCCTAGCTCAAACACCATCCTTGTGTTGGTCGGCACAACCGGAGACTAGCTTGTTGTTGTACAAGTGAACTCCGGGTGAAAAAATCGACTTGTTCATTGTCTCGGTGATTGGCTAATCATCTTGTGTTGATTGATTGTCCATCTTCTTCCCGGTGATTGGTCCATTGCCTCTTCGAGTTGGTATATCGCTCTCACACTTGTATTTACATTCCTAGTTTATATTGTGTAGAGAGCTAGCACTTGCCTTGTGTAGTTGTTCTTGCTAGCATAAGGACCATATTAGGATTGCTCACTAGATAGAGTAGTGACATAGACTTTGTGTGACTTAGAGATCATAGAAATATTTAGTCTTGTCACTAGAAGGCTTGCAAGACCACTAGAGCTAGTGCAAACCACTTAATCGCCATTTGTTATACTAACCGGTTTGTTTAGTGAGCTTGTAGAATTTTTTATAGGCTATTCACCCCCCCTCTAGCCATCTAGGACCTTACAATGGGCCAGCCGGCAGGCATGCGAGGTAGCTTCGATGTGAAGCATGAAGCTACAACAAAGAAGCACAAGTGGATGGGCCGGCTCGCTAACAACAACGGCCCATTAGCGGTGCCACACGCGGCCTAGCGGCACCAGCAAAGTAGAGCAGGTGGCCCAGTGCAAGCGGGGGTAGGCGTGGCCCGCAGCGCGGCAAGGCAAGGACGACCCAGCTTGCAGATAAGCCCATGAGGCTGAACGATAGCAACATCTTGGCTAAAATAATAATGGACCAGGTCGACGGGCTGGCCGAAATTAGCACCATCAGTGCATCCTCTTCTCTTCTCTGTTTCCTTTATCCTTTTTACTATTTATTTCCAAAAAGCATTGCACTAGCTATCACCTCCATTTCTCTTCCGAAGAATTCGATAAATCTCAATCAACTAATATGCCATCTCATCCAAATCATGTCAAACCTTATGAGCATAATTAGATACAATATCTCAAGCCTTTTTCAAAGATAAACTAAACCATCTCACCATATCACTAACCCCATATGCTAATGCAATGTGATACACAAATTATTGGCACTAAGTCGATAAAAGTCATATCATGTTTATCAAACCTAAATGTGGTCACATTCTCTAAGTGTCTTGATCACTAAACCAAAAAGCCTTATCAAGTATACCTTTGCCTTAATCTCCTTGGATCTTTTATTTTTCTCTTTCTTCCTCCATGAGCTTGATCAATTTCCCATGTTAAAGTCCATGATCATCATGCTCCACACCATATCAATCCTATCTCATAATCACATGTGGAACAAAGGATTAGTATAGAGGGGTTTCATCAATTATCGAAAACCAAACAAGGAATTCCAATCTCCCACTTTTTTGGTAAGTGATGACAAATTCAATTTGAACTTGAATTGCTTGCCCAAAGCATTTTAGTCATAAAATAAAGTTGGACAAACATTTCAACTTCAGTTTAGGTAATATTAGCTCCCCTACATATGTGCTTCATAGAGTTTAGATCAATTCATCACATATGTATCGATAGAAATTTTGGAGAGATATTATTACCAAAATGATGCAAAGGTATATATAATGGACCTTTGAAGCGTGATACCAATCGAAGTTGCCAGTATTTACCACCCTTAGCATCAATGTAACTAGAAATTCATCTAAACTCAAGATATCTCATGAGATCAACATTATAAGCAAAAGCTCTTGATTTACATGATAAAACATCATGTCTAGCTAAAACCTATGCATGCTAGCATTCCATTTCACCATTCAAGGTCCATATCTAGCATACTCTAGGAAATCATGAATATTGAATTTAAATCTTGCATTGTAACATTTCATCATGATTATGCACATACAAATGCAACAAATAGTCCACGACCTTGCTCCCCTATTTGTGTGCTCAAATTGAAATTGATCCCCTTCCAACCATCTTTGGGACTTATTTCTCACCCTTTGTCAACAATCACCAAAAAGGTGTCAATTTTGGTGAGAATTAAACCAATCAATGGATCAAACTATGGTTCGGTCGAGAATACTTGCCTGAATATGTAATTCGGTTTGATCCAATGACAAGCTTTTTCACACCTCATAAACTATAAGGGTTGTCTTGACTATGTTGAATTACACATCACGAGCTTATTTTCTAGATTCAACACTAGGATTGCAAGCCGACAAACCTAAATGCCATCACTCTCTCTAGGGGTCCCTTTTGTTGGGCTTTTGGATGTAGATTTTGCACCCAAAAGCCAAAATCCCAACCAAAGGGGTTGGTTGCCATCTAAAGCCATAGCTAAAATAGCTTTTGCCTAGTATAAACTTGAAAGCAACTCGGACCACCTTTCACCTACTTTTGGGTCACAAAATTACCCACCTACCAATGGTTATGTAGAAAATGGTTTGTTTATTTTCTTTAATTTCCCTTCGCATGAGCTATGCACAGTAGTTTGTTGACACCTGTTATAGCATAATATTACTAGTCAACTAAACATGGATAAGGGCTTAAAATGAATATCAACATAGACTAGGGGTCTAACTAACATAATTCCACAAGCTTTGGTGATTTATATCTTTTCGAGGGACTTAATGGATAAATGCAGAGAAAGAATGGAGAAAGTTCCTAATATACATCTCATACGATGACAAGACTTGACCGTGAAGTAACTTCGACCCAAAATGTGGACTAAAACACTCTAGAAGGTACCAGAGGACACCAGAAGAAACATGAAGCCGAGAAGGGCCAACACCACAGCGGCCGCCGGAGACCATCTAGGCGGCCGCTAGGTGGGACCCACCTGTCATCCTCATCTTCTTAGGTTGGTTTGTAACCGACCTTGAGGTTTGTATCTACACCGTTATTGAAGGTCGATTTGATCCAATGGTCATCGTTCATCGCCAAGGCCTATATAAGAAGACCCCCTGACCCTAGGGCAAAACCCTAATTCATTCTATCTCATTCTATTCATTATCTCTCAGTTGTAGAGATGTCCCAATGTAAGGATCACCTCTCTCTCAGGGATTAGTGAATTAGAAGTAGATTAGAAGTAGATTAGTCATGTAATTAGAAGTTGATTAGATCTAAATTAGATCTAATCAAGAGTAAAGGAGAGTGGAGCTATGCTCCGGTTCTTGAGATGTCTACAGAGTTTGGTATGTCTTATATCCTCTCTTTGTAAGACTTATGATTTATATATTTATCTTCTCTATTTACTTCTATGTCTTTCATATATGGTTAGTATAGTTGTCATGCTATTGCATGGGATCTCCGCTCGTATTGAGGGCTCTAGTTATTCTAGGTAGCTAGAGTAGTAATCGATAGTATAGACATGGTGTCTAGGCTATAGGTTACCTCGGTTGCACCCAACCCCACGGATAGTTTGTGGTAGCCCTGTGTGGTGACAGTACACGATGGCCAACGTATTCCACCACGTTCGGGTTGGTGTTTGTAGGACCGTAGTCGGAGCTTCCTAGCCCCCCTCATCTCTTTTCGTGGCTAGTGTTCGATTTCCGAAGTGTTATGGTGTGATTGCTATCATAGAACCTAAGTAATAGAGAAGTACAAAGGAACCTTGATCTCTCCTTTGACCTCTTGATTAGTTTAGTTATTCTTTTTATAATCTTAGGTATGTTATTATTTTATGCTTTGTTATTTACTTACCCTTTATCAATTATCTCCTCACTTTAGTCTAGTGGTTTTGCTAAATTAGTGGATACATGATTGTGACTTATTAGAATTCTTTAGCCAAAGCTTCCTCGTGGATACGATACTCTAGAATACTCATCCTAGGGAAAAGCTACGGTGGTAGGTGTTACGTGCCTGTGCGCTTCTTGCAGAATCATTCATATTCTTTTAGCACTTAACAATTGCCAACATAGTTGCGAGACAGAGACCGCACCACAGTGCATATAGCCTGACGAGCGGCACCGACTCTGACGACTGGGTCCGGCGGGAGCAGGCGCTAGCTGCCCCGACCCCTCTACCTCTATTTCATGGTGCTACTCTCCATTATCGACACGTGCTCCATGGCTCCCTCCACCCCGAGGCCGCCACCGCAAATGAGCACGTGTAGACAAGGTCAAACACCGCCCATGTTGTGCCCCTCGTCCATTTTCCAATACAAGCCAAAGATCTTACGTGGAGGAATAGGGCTCTCGATGGAGGACAACCGAGACCGAGTGGGATTCATACCCGCCGGTGCGAGCGTGGGAGGGATTCCTCCCCTCGTGGCCATGACTCTTTGCTTCTCTTGGGCAGCCATGTCGACGCTTCTACAGGTGGTCATGGCGGTGACCGCCTCTCCCTTGTCCCACGCCTTCATGGATGGCCGGCGTGCTTTCGATGACGAGCCCCCATGCAAACTATGTGAGCAAGAAGAGGGATGCAATTTGGTCGACAAAGGCGAGGTCCGGTTGTAAGTAAGAGAAGTTTTACCAAAAGCCATAACTCCACCAACCAAAAGGCTTTTGACTTCCTCTACAATCGCTTTTCCCAAGCTACTTTTGTAAAAGCCAAAGCCCACAAATCGCTTTTCCAAAAGCTATAGCACAACCAAATAGACCCTAAGTGTTTTGATCACTAAACCAAAATCTCTCGTCAAGTATACCTTTTCCTTGATCTCCTTGGGTATTTCTTTTTCTCTTTCTTTCTCCATGAACTTGATCAATTTCCCATCTCCACCATGTCCAAGTCCATGATCATCATGCTCCACATCATACGCAATCCTAACCCATAAACACAGTTGTAGAAAAGGATTAGCATAGAGCGGTTTCATCAATTATCCAAAACCAAACAAGGAATTTCACCATCTCTCACATGGTAGTGTTGTGCACTACACGCTATGACAATTTTGTCCCTTGTGCATGCGATTTCATCCAATGAAACTCCTCTATTGAAACTATCCACCATATTCTACCTCGTCTTACTACCTCATAACCACTTACCAAATTCTATCGCCGTCTCATAGATGGCTTGTTAACACCAAAATTTGGTAGAGCCCGGATGACAGATGGGCCGACACACGATGGTTCGGTAAGGAGTCATTCGCTAGCAAAAGGACAAAAGCAACGCCAGTAGTGTTCGAAGCCGCTGTTATTCGGCTAGGAGCCCGAAGTCCGAGAAGGAGCTGAGCATGAGATGGTTCGGCAAGCATGGAGCATCAAGGAAGATATCCGAGGATGAAGGCCCACGTCGCGTGCAATCTCATGACTCCGAGAAGACTTGGAGGACAATGTATCTTAGCTAGATATTTTCGTTATGATTATTCGTAATTAGTTAGGACTCGTCAAGCCTAGGGGTATAAATATAAGACCCCCCCAACCCAAAACGATCTACCAAATCAATACAACAAACCCGCCTCGCGTGCCTTGGCTCCGGCCACCCTTCGAGTCTAGTCGTGTCGCCGATCTAACTGCGAGAGGATTCATCGACCGTCGACCTCCGTAAGTACCGGCAACCTTGCACCATGTCTAGTATCGTCGGCGGATTTAGATTATTGCAAGTAGTCTTGTTCACGCTTAGTATCGTCGAGGCGGATTTAAGCTATCGGGGGGCAAGAGGGTTCTTTTGTCGATCATGAGCCATCCGATGGGCTAAGGTCCGGCTAAGAGCTAGTTATCGGCTTCATTAGATTTTGGCAAGATCTAATGAATTCATTAAGTTACCACGTGTTGCAATGCTTTTATTTATTATTTAATTATGTTTGCACACACTTTTTGCCCAATTTAGATTGAAAGGTCTCTCGGCTTTATCTTATCATAGATCTAGTTGCTTTTAGTGCTTTCATTGTTTATCTTACCGTGCTACTAGATCTATCTGTTTATCATAGCCGAGCTAGTTCAATCTAAGTTGTCACGTGTTGTGGGTTCATATAACGTTTAGATCTTGACAGATCAGTATCATCCTAGTGGATATAGATCTTTGGGTTACTTCTAGAGCTAGTCATCCGGTGGACTAGAGATCGCTTTAATCGATAGGTTTTTACGTATGAGTTCCTTCTTCATGGACCCGATTCGGCAAGCTTGCCGAACACGGTTACGCTTTCACATGTAATGAATATCTATAATGATATTTATGATTTATCTTCTTTTATTTATCATGTTGTCAATTAATTCGATCTATGCAATAGAGCTTTACGATAGCACGACATGATGATCGATTTTACTTGTTCAAACATGTCTTTTATGATCATTCGACAAATCAAGTACTACATTACATCTTTATACATGCTTACCGAATGCATTCATTATTTGTCGACGAGATAGCTCTCATAGCTATATGTCTTTATATCCGGCCTTGGAGCCATACATGCGAACTGTCTTGGTCTCACCGTGCATGTTCTAGATCTCACGTTTACCTCCTTGTCAATTAACAGTCAAATTGATCGGCACGCCTCAAGACACTCGGGCAGTCGAGTAAAGCCAGCTATTCCGGCTTGTCAGTGTGTGTGGCGCAGGAAGCAGGATTTTTGTGCCTACATGGCTTTAGATGATGAGCAAGAGGAAAGGTGAACCAAGAGGAGGATGTATCCAGCTAGGAGGAGAAAGCAACCCTTTCAACAAGTCACTAGCTAAGGGGTAGCAATAGTACCTGGTGGTAATCGCGGGCTAGTGGTTGTGGTAATTCTAGTCGAGGAGGTGATGGTGACAAGGGGAGCCTTGAGGAGTAGATTCAGGAAGATGTCAGATAGAGATGGATGAACCATTCGTCTAATGCTTGTCCTAACACTCTTGAGCACATTAGTGACTTTGCAAGTCATAATGTGGTTCCGTATCAAGTAGGTGCGATCGAGATATATAGCCCTCCGCATACAAGGCGGAGAAACAAGACTAGCTACAAGAACTTGAGTAAACCTATGAAGCATGCAAGGATGCCGTCTCCCTATCTTGTCCTCGAGGACATAGGTACTAAGTACAAATTTTGGAATCCATTCCATTTTGATTTCTAACTTTCAATGCTCTTTAGTGCCAAGAAGACCCACATAATCAAGATGGATGAAGTATGTGGACTGAACACTTGGTGGCTTAGAGGGATAGGGAGTTTAGTCTAGCCCTTGCATCATCTAAGATATTTCACTTGCATGTCACATGAGGCTCGGTTATGATTAGATCAATGAGATCCTTTCACAATTCTTTGCAATTTTTTATTGTATTGGCTAGGCGGATGAGCTTCATTGGATGATATAGTGTTGGGATTTATTAACTTGCTCACAATAAAGATAAGATATTCGCAAGCGCACAAATAGAAATACAGTTTGTAGCACTTCACCAAAAGTTGAACTCCCGTTTCAATATCGAACCCAAAGGAATAGTAGGTGAATATAACTAAGATCTAACTTAACCCAATTTTACAATAGTAATAATAATAATAGTAAAAGGTAATAATTAAAAAACTAAGATAATTATGATAAAAGTATTCCGGAGGGAGAAGATATAGAGACTAAACTAATGCAAGAAAAACAATCATAACTACTCTATGAGTAAAAGGCTTCTAAGTAATTACTAATCATTAAGTCTAAGCATAGTAGGTCAATTCTCATATATAGCACAACCAAATCATAATTATATAGCATAAGGAACATCAACTAAGGAGGATTTATGATGAAATAAACTATCCTTCGACGCGACCACGCCCTACCGCTCACTATATGCGGGGGAGGATTATAGAAGACTCAATTAGACTTTCACCCTCACGAACTACCCCATGACCCAAAGATATAGTGGACATCCACAGATAACTCACATCTAAGCACCACGTTTACATATGACTTACGACTTAACTCCCTTAAGATTAAAACTAAGTTGTCCACGATCTCATGTATATAATAATCAATAACTAGAACTATATCAAATATCAAACTAGAATATACTCGAAACATAACAAAGAGTAATATAATAAAATAAAGCAAAGTCATAATGAGAAATCGAATAAGAGGTATTACCTAATCTCCTATAATGGCAGATGTAAAGTCTTAAGCAATGCTCGAACTCTTACTTAAGTCTCTAATAGATTGTCTAAATCAGATATCTTGAAGAACTACAAACTCTAATCTCTAATCTAGATCTAATCTAATATATTGGAAACTCTAAACCTAGTTCTTTACATTGATATGAGAGAGTTCCTTATATTGGGACCCCTCTCTAATCAATGAGATTAGATGAATAATAAATTAGGGTTTCAGGGGAGAGCTCTGCCTCTTTATTTAAAGCCCTGAGCAATGAATCTGAGCCCCTGGATCAAACTGACCTGAAACTGACTTAAATCAATGGCTAGATATGATTCTAATGATCCCATAGGTCGGTGGAGGAAGGTTGTAGAAGCTAGACATGTGGTCCCACAGGACTAGGTGAAGGGTCGAGATGGGGACTAGAGGGGGGGTTGAATAGTCCTTTTAAAACTAATCTCCTTCGGCTAACCAAACTAATGCGCAATTAAACTTATCGGTCTAGCTAAGACTTCACCCCTCTAACTAAGACTCTAAATCACCTCACAAAAGATCCTACACAAGAAGAGTGAGGTGAGCTCCTAATCAAATCTAATGCAAGGTCACACAAACCTAAGCACTAGTACTTCAAGCACGGGTGAGCTCCTACACAATTCTAGTAAGCACAAGCACAAAGCCCCTAAGCTTACTAGATGCACAATGGACAAGGCAACACACGCCTAACCCAAAGGCTCAAATTACTTAGCTACACAAACTAAGCAAAGTAACTAAACACGCTACACAAGCTAGATAGTTACAATAACACTACTCAATCACAAGCACAATATATATATGAATGTAAGAACAAAGCTTGTGATGAAGAGATTGCAAACCACCGCGAAGTGTGGACACAAGATGACACCGATGATTTTTTACCGAGGTCTCAGGAAGCTTGCCAACTTCCCCCAACTCCTCGTTGTGTCGACCAACACCTTGGTGGTTCCACGGCTTGGCGACTCACCCACTTGATGATTCATAAGCAATGGCCAGTACCAAATCCCACGGTGGGAGCTCGCAAGAATCACTCACAAGATGGGAATGCTCAAGCCAATCCCTTAGAGGGCACCACGAGAACCCACACCCGGTGTGTGGTAGCTCAATGACACGCTCTAGTAGTGTTGCTCTTCACAATCCCCGCGAGGCAAGCACGGACCTCTCACAAATCCTCCTTCGGAACACCGCACAAGCTTCCTTACATGCTTCAACGAAGTCTCTTGCCACCAAGCCATCTAGGAGGTAGCAACCTCCAAGAGAAACAAGCACACCAGCCTGCAACACGATCACCTAGTGCCACGAATGCGATCTCTCAACATGAATGCACTAGAATCACTCCTCACTTTGATTTGGATGAACACTATCAATCACAAGTGAGTGAGAGTGTCACGCCCCCACTTTTAATGGGTTGTTAATCACACGTGTTTGCGCCGGGATCATGCCACAAACACGCCTATTAGTAAATGTATGATGGTAAACAAGTATTAATAGTAAACCGAGCTATAGAAATATAGGATGGACAGGGGGCTTACAAAGGGCGACGAAGGGTCACCAAGTCGTTACAATATCGAGTTGGCCAACCGAGAAGCGGTGGATTAACTATGACACCGCCCGCACTCCGCAAAAGCGCACTTATGCATGGATGAAATTTGGGCTTCAACGTCCTTCTCCTAAGCAAACGCCTTTACGAACTCCTACGATACGCTGGTCCTCTACTTTGTTGTCGATCTTACCTTCACATGTACCGATATCCGTAAAAATAGAGGGGTGAGTACAAACGTACTCAGCAAGTCCCAACCAGGGGTTATAATTATTAAGGGTTTGGGCCCCTAGCGAGTCTCTAAAACTGCTCTCGCTAGTTCCCCGGTTGTCTCGTGTCATTACTTTGTCATGTCACCACAAAGTTAGTCATCATCCAAGTGTATATCTAATCATAGATGTTCGGGCCTAGCACTTGCCCATTCCAAGGACGTGGCTATTCGAATAGATTCAATTAACTCTCTGCAGAGGTGTACAAATTTCCCCACACGATAGGCATTGTCTACACCATGGCCTATGGTTCGACAGGCCTAACGAGATCCCGTACCCGCTTGGTAGCCAACCTAGGTATATTGGTATAATCCTCACCACGACTTCTCAGGGGTTGGAAGGATGACGCATCATCCTAGACAATATGGTGATACCAAATCACCCACGGCTTTTACGGTAATACCTTATTACCCAACCTATACCGTCACGCAACACACCCAATCATTAATCATAAATATGTGCACCTAGCACCGCGCCCAATGCGCCCAAACATCTTACGTGGAAGATCACTCGGCATCCACGCCAACCGGACCATGGGGCCACTCTCCCCATATCTGCTCCTAATAGGTCGTTCGCCTACTCCGGCCACCTTGGTTCCAGATTATACCTCAACCCAACAGGGTGTGGAATCAAGCCGCCCCATATCGGCGTGTGGCTGTATGTAATATTACACTAGGTAGAAGGTCTATGAACCGGTCCTTAGGGGAGGCGAGTATCTCTCCGCGGAAACCCCTCATGGCGATTCCCCGACGTGGTATTTAGGCTCTACCGGACTACCACCACTCACCTCTTTTTTGTTGGTCAAGGTTCATTAGGCGATCTCTTATTATTCTTTAATTATAACGTATGAGCGTAGATAATGTGGATGAGTACGTCATCCGCTTAGCTCCATAGCTACATTATCGCTCATACCACGCTATACTAATCAACTTATCCTCATCTTCATCATTATATCATCATATTAATTAAGGTCATGATTAACGGGGGGGTAAGGACTTGCCTAGGAGGTTCTTACGAATCGGCACAGCGTCGAACGTCTCTAGTTTTCCTCGGACGGAAGCTCCTAATCGGGTCGTCCAATCTACTTTATGTTCGACGGAAAACCCTAGCTTGAACTATAACATGTAAAACAAAAACATAGAACATTATAGTGGCAATGGGTTAGATGCATAGAGCTAGATTTTAGATGAATTATGGAAGTCGTTTTCACGCGAAACGGAGTTTATTTGCATGAGATATGGATTTTATAATATTAATCCCTAATTAAATCATTAGGGTAATATTATAATATAATTTTATCATGTAATAATATTGGAACTAATTACATGATAAAATTCTATAAATCAAATAATGAATTTACAAATTTTCTAGGAATTTTTCGACACGGGAAAGTATACTTATAAAATCTTGTGTACACTTTCCGAGTAGACATAGTATTTAAATCCGTGTACCGCGAAGGGTCTTCATACACGTGGTTGCCACGTGGGTCTAGGTGGACGCCACGTCGGGCTGCCACACGGGCGCCACGTGTTTAACGGGTGACCCTCACGGTCGCCGACGGTGGAAATGGCGTCGGCGTGGCGGTTCCCGATTGGCCCGTGCTCGACGCCGCGTATGGTGGGTGACCCGCGCCGACGGGTGGTTCCCTTTCGCCACCTCCCGACGGGCGGCGCCACGGAGATCTCGCGGAATGCCCGTTGTCCCTCTGTTGCTTTCGCCTTGGGGCGCGTAGCACTCCCATCGTCCTCCCGGACTCACCGGAGGGTAGTTGGACGGCCCGGTCGTGGTGCTCTCCACGGTGGCGGCCGGAGGGCGGATGGCTTGCGGCGGCGGTGCTTAGCGTCGGGCTACACAGGGGCAATAGGGCAGGATTCATAAGGGAATGAAGAGGAGAGGTTGGCGAGGCGTACCACGCCCACCGCCACCGAGGGCGTCCACGACGGCGCATAAGCTCGACCCCTAGCTGGCGGCGGCGAGGAAATCCGATTTGGGGCAAATCGGATCGGAGGGAGCTAGAGGAAGGAGAGGGGTTTGGAGGTGAGCATCGCGCACTCGTCACGGCGGAGCTCCGAGTGAGAGGGGCGAGGTCGACGGTGGCCGGAGGGCGGTATTTATAGGCCACGCCGTGAAGCTCCTCGCCGGGAGGATTTTTCTCCCGAGCTCGGTTGCTTTTCCGACGGCAGCTCGTACCGCGTCGACCGTCGGTAGCACCCGGTGAGCCCCGCGGGATCGCGTTGTCCGTTGCGTGTTCCACATGCTCCGGCGTGGCTGCTCGCCGAGCCGCGTCGTGACCCGATGTCGTGGGCGCCGGCCGCCATGGCGGCGTGTCCTCGCCGTGGTCATGGCCGGCGCCAGGCCCGTTGACACACTTTCTGTGTGGGCGGGGACGCGAAGGTGGGGCGGCCGCGTGGCGCCTCCGTCTGGTGGCGGTGGGGCGGCTAGGCTGGCTTTTCCTGTGCCGGCGGCTTAGGGCGTCCGGTGGGCTGGAGCTGCGGTGGCGCCGTGGGCGTTGGCGGGAGCCGCCGTGCTCGTGGATACGACGGGCAAGGTGGCGTGGGCGGAGGTCAAGGCTGATGCGTCGGTCGAGGACAGTCTTTGTGAGGTCGGCGCGCGGCGCGAGGCCATGGTGTCTCCAGCGTCGCGCCGTGCCCGATCGAAGGAAGAAGACGACGGTGGGGTCCGTGTGTCGGTGAGAGGGAGAGAAGGGACACAAACCGGCTCGGTCTTTGGATCGGACTTCGGTCTTTGGCGGCTGCTCGCGTTGCGAGGAGGGAAGGAGGGCCGGGCGGTGATGGGCTTGCTTCCCCGACTCGCCATGGGCCCGGCCCATGCGGCGCGCTGAATGAAAGAGGGAGAGAGGGAGGTTAGCTGCTGGGCCTGAACGTGGGAGGGAGCCCACGAGCTGCTTCCATCTCTCCTTTCCTTCTTTATTTTCTTATTTCTCTCTTTTCTTTCTTCTCCTCTCTCTTATTATTTGATGGGTGTATTTATATACATATATGTCCTGTATTTATTTACAAAAGACCATGAAATTATATCCTCTTGATTTATTCTTGAGAATAGTTATTCCATAGTACTCATGTAAATATAGATACATATATGTATACACACATTTTTCCCAACCTCTCGTTATTTCATGTGCACTATATATTTTATAAATATTTATACAAGCACATTTGTATTCCCATGACTTTTTATTGTCGAGGATATTTATTTATTGTGCTCATAAAAATATTTAATATCTATTTGGTACACACGGGTTTTTCGGTATTTGATTCCCGTGAGAAAATTCGTAATTCACTTCTCATGCAATTTCTTCCATAATTTAAATCTAGTACTTACCTTGCAATCCTTGGTCACCATAAAGCTCTTCAAGCATTCAAACAAGATTTCCTATTTTCTATATGATGACATGCAGGTTTTTCAAAAACAGGGGTTTCGTTTTATGGAAAAATAAATTCAGTTTTTAGTTGTAATTCGAAAAGTTCAAATTTTTAGTGATTTTAAAATGATGCCAAAAACACGGGTGTTACGAGAGGGCTCTCTAGCACCATAACACAAGCCACCAAGGCCCAAGTGTGCTTAGCCACCAGCCATGGACGGCCACACCCTCTATTTATAGCCCCAAGGCAAAATAGAGTCGTTGCTTCATGCAAAGGCCAAGAAACGTATGCTTGCCGGATGATGGAAACCTAAGCGCCGGACGCCGGCCGGCGTCCGCCGCACCAAAAGCCGCCACATATCCGACCATTGAGATTCAAACACGAAACATAACACGCCACTGACGCCGGGCGCCGGACGCATCCTGCGCGTCCATCGGACACTTTACGAGAGGTCAAAATCAGCCAACCGCCGGGACGCCGGTCGAATCGCCACATGCCCGTCATCACACACCGGCCTTTGGACGCGTCCGTCGCGACAACAGCCGGACGCTCGGTGCTGCCCGCCGTGCTGCTTTCGAGTCGCCCCGCTACGGACGCCGGTAAATAAGTCGGCGCCCGCAAAAACCTCGTTTTGCAGCCCATCAACGCCACAAACTTCTCCACCATGCTACCCAACAAGTATACCAACTTGAGCACGAGAGTTAGCGTGATTTCACCACCCAGTTGGATCCGACGCAATAGAGAATAGACGTTTCATTTTCTCAAAAGCGCCGAATCCCGCCTCGGAAGCTCAACGGGAGGGTGAGCGGTAGCCAAACCCAACTCAACCCTGCAAACACCACCACCTTTGCAAATGTGCCAACACCACCAAGTGTGCATCACCATGTGCATGTGTGTTAGCATTTTCACAATCATTTCAAAGGACGGGTTAGCTCTTACCACGCTACTCGATCCTAACACATCACAAAGTTAGATCGCACAAGTGGCACTAGATAACCGATATGCAAACAAGTTTGCCCCTCTTGATAGTTCGCCATCTATCGTAAACCCGGTCATAAACTTCTCTAAGGTCCTCATGACCAAATAAAATGAAATGCCCTATAGGTTATACCTTAGCCTTGCACATTTCCATTCCGCTCCATCTCCAAATGCCGATGCAACACATTCACCAACACGATCAAGAATGATATGATCCACTCCATATCATCACATGACCTTCTTGGTCCATCGATCTTGACCTCACTTGCTCTTCACCGCTAAGGCCGGGTCCGTCGGCGCCAAGTCTTGCCCAAGCTTCACCGCCTCGCAGTCCATCACTTCACTGCCTCGACTTGCCCTTCACACTTGCAACCGGTCCATCAAGCCAAGCCTTGTTTTGATCTTCACCACCTTGGTCACATGACTCCATGTCATGTCTCATATGCAATAAGCTCCTTCATTGCACCATCACATGTGAACTAATCTCCTGTGTATAATCTCAATCACACATATTAGTTCACCTAATGTTGTCACTCAATTACCAAAAACTACAAGGGGCCTTTCACTAGGCCTCCTGGCCCCATATCTAGGAGTGTGGGCCCTAGCTTGTGCGAGGTGTCTCCTTTTTGTCCTGTAGGTCCCTAGAATTTATACTAATGGTTGTGATTCGTATCTTTTGATTCCGGACTCCAAATGTGGAAAATGATATGTCTGTTTCAATCGCCTTGACGAGCTCTTCGCAATGGGGCACTCCAAATCATCATTTAAGATGTTTTTATTCAATGAAAACTTACCTAACCTACAAAACAAGTGAGAGCACCAAAACTCGTGGAATCCATTAGAACCAAACCCTAATCTCTAGTGATATCATCCAATTATATGTTTATTTAACTATAAAATGTTGACGTTATCCGGGCCAAACACATAGGGTCAACACTAAAAGCTAGACATTCTTACATTCTCTCGCTTGCTAGGGCTTGGTGCTATAGATAGAGAATTTTTGAGATTTGTGATGAGGGTGGGTTGAGTAACTTTGTGATTGTCTACATGTATGTCAGCGGGAGAGCTAATGGTTTAGTCAATGGGCTCAATACTTACTATTATCAATTTGGACACACACTACACACTTATGCCACATGCACGTGTGCATGCCCGTACACATGCAAAGACGAGATTGGCAGGCTCTCTTTGCTCTAGTGCATGGGAAACTCATAATATCAAAAGCACACATGTCTGTGTACCTTGAAGTTTCTAGAAGAAATCCAGAAAGAGTGCCTAAGAGTTACTATTACATCCTGAAAAATCTCTTTAGGACCACCATCAATCCAAAGGTTGGATCAACTTCTAACCTCTTTGGTTCTACAAGGAATATGTTTCAAGAACAACACCTAGTGGAGTTCTTTTATCTTTGTCACACTTCATTTGGCAAGAGCTATAGGTTGGAGTTGATGATGCTACGAAGGACTCACCCTTTACACCATATGTCTATGTTCATTATTGAGAAGTCGACAGGTATATAATCTTCCGGGATGGGTTGCATGAGGCTTACAAAGGTGATAAGTGATATGTGCTGATTTGGATCGACAAGAGATGACCCAATCTTCATGACAATAGGTCTGAAAACAAGATAACATGTGTAGAAACAACGAGATAACTAGCTTTATACCCGATAAAGGTTGGATGTGACCAAGAGGACACGGAGAGAGGCACCGAAACCTTGAAGGACTTTTGACTCGATCTCCGAGCAATAGCAAAACTACAAACCGACTAATCCACACAATACGGTGCAGCCGAATGGAAACAATAGGAGACCATAGAGAGATCTCTAAAAAGCCTAAGAACTCACAAGAATCTAGATGTGTAAAACACTTAGTAGCTCGACTGCAATATACCATATTAGGTTCTCAATTCATCAAAAGTTGTTTTCAACAGCATAGACGTGATATTTATACTATGATCCGTCTCTAAGACAGATGTGAACTGATGAAGCCACATTGGAAGGTACAAGGCCAACTGGCTAGGGCATTCGAGAAGTGGTCTTCGGTTCCCGATGTCTTCTAGGCTTCTACGCATTTTTCAATGTGTTTTGGTCATAATTCTACCTTGAGAAGTCCAAATGACGAACCGTTAAATGTGTTGGAAAAAAACTTGATCTTCTTTCCAGCCATGCATGCCATTCACCAAGAGTTATTGTAGAATGGCTTAGTTTTGCATGGGATCTATAACTTCGTGCAGACTGTTGAGCTTCAGATCAGTCTTCACTAAAACCGTCCTAGCTCACAAGAAAATATCCAAATGGTTCGATGATGGTGTCATTGGAAACTATACTTCATATTCTTTCCAACAAGTTCTCATTGACCTTCATAATCTTTCCAAATTATTTTGTGAACACTTACATTTTAACTTAAGTTCTAGTAATATTTGGTACGTTGTTGTAAATATTCGCTCTGTCTCCAAATAAATCAATTTCTAGAATCCATACCAGTTATTTTTTTTCAAGTTGACTAACCTTATAGAGAAAAATAACAACATTTATGACATAATATGAGCACATTATGAAAATATATTATGCGGCAATATCTAACGATACTAATTTGATACCAGAAATCTTGATGTTTTTCTAGAAATTCGTTAATGTTTAAAAAGATTGACTTAATACATCTCTAGAAATCTATTTGCTTATGGACAAAGGGAGTATTTCGATTCAGCTATTTTGTGGCAAAAATTTGACAGATCAGCAAGTGGCCCACCAATAAGACATACGCATGCGGGAAAAGGGGATAGGGAAACTTCGCCATGGTCCTTCTGGCCTTCTGTGTGAAGTCTCCTTCGATATGATTGATGAAGATTTTTAGTAAATACAAGTCAGTGTCGTCGCAAGAGAAAAACTAGCACACACCCTTGGGCCTTGGCTTTGCTTGACCACTTGATGTGTGGCGGCTTTGCTTCCACACAAATCATGCGATGTAATGCACATCTTCCTCGGTTATAAAAAAGCACTAGTGTTCAAGCCATACTTGTTGGTTGCAAAGATAGGGAGGAGCTCAAGGACGTGACAACAGAAGCTATGGCTTTAGAAGGCCTTGTGGACTGGAAGGGACAACCTGTTACTGGAAAGAGGCATGGTGGAGTGAAAGCCAGCGTGTTCATCCACGGTAAGGAATATAATTAAAGAGCATCATTACCTGTACTCTTTTACTGTGTAAGAGGTGATCTGTTTAACAAAATCTAATGTTAAATGTTGATATGCATACGTTCCACTGTGCCCTGCAGTCCTCATTGTGATGGCAAATATATCAAATATACCGCTGATATTGAACCTAGTGAGCTACTTACATGGGAAGATGCACATGGGTGTCAAGGATGCATCAACCACTTCCACCAACTTTTTTTCGGTGCAATCTGTTTCTTCTCCTTCCTTGGCGCCTTCATCTCGGATTCCTACGTCAAGCGCTTCTACACTATCCTCATCTTCGCACCCATTGAGATCATGGTAAGTATATATCATTTGCTAATAGACAGACTACATAGTCCTGCATCTTAATTAATTTATATTAAAATAGATTTTACAAATGTACCATTCAATAACAAATACATAATTCTTGTCAAAGTATTGAAATCTCGACAAATATATATCCTATTGGGAGCTGAGATGTATGGATTGAAAACGTAGAAAGAAACTCGGACAGAATTGGTGGTTTCAGGCTCTCAGTAAGTTGAAAAGTCTTTTCTATCTGGTCATTGCTATGTGCAGGGTTACGCGCTCCTAGCATGCCAAGCACACTTCCGTCGCTGCACCCGCCGCCGTGCGACATGACCAACCACCCCAACCAGTGCACTGTGGTAAGCGGGCGCAATTTGAGCCTGCTCACCCTGGGCCTGTACCTAATCCCCGTCGGCGAGGGTTCAATGCGCGCATGCGCGGCGGCGCTGGGCGGCGATCAGTTCGACGGTGAGAACCCAGAGGAGCTGCACGCCAAGATCGGCTACTTCAACTGGTTTGCCTTCTCCATCTCGCTGGGAGGGTTCGTGGGTCTCGTCTTCTTGGTGTGGGTGCAGGACAACGAGGGATGGGGCCTCAGCTTCGCGCTTGCTGCGCTCATGGTATTGATCGGCATGGTCGTGGTTGGTAGTGGCTTGCGGTTCTACCGCCACCAGAAGCCCATGGGCAGCCCCTCACAAAGAATCTTTCAGGTACATACTTCATCCACCGAGCGAGAAATTGTTGTTCAGCTAACAAAAGCAAGATTTTTTTTTACTGAACTGAAACTTGATGAAATCTGTTGTGAAAAAAAAAACTGTATCATGAAATTTTTGAAGTGAACAATTTATCTGATTTTGTTAGGTTTTCATGGCTGCGTTTCGGAAGAGGAAGCTATCAATACCTGAGAAACTGATCCATGAGCTCACTGATGGCCCGGGCAAGACTGTTGAATTAATGGAGAGAACCACAGGCTTCAAGTAAGATAAGATGGTATCTTGTCCACTTCTTTTGTGTAAGGTAGCAAGTAGCGATCTAGTAGTACTCTCGATGAGAATCAGCACGACGTGGAAGTGTGAAACACTGCTGCAGGTTTGATTTTACATAGCACTTTGAAATGATTAATGGTGACGGTTTGAAAACCGCCACGGTCAATACCTCTATTAACCGTGATGGATTTTTATAATTAACCGTGGCGGTTTTAATAACCGTCACTATAAATCGATTAACCGTGGCGGTTTTTATAAAAAAACCCGCCACGGTTAATGTGACCCAAAGAGCCTAGAGAAAAGCCCAAAACCAATATGAAATTAGGCTCGTATATATAGAGAGGGGAGTCTTAGGGTTTCCCGTGGCTCACCGGACACTCACTCCTCTCTCTCACCGGACACACTCTCTCTCACCGACACTCCCTCTCTCTCACCACCGATGGCGGGTGCTCTCTCTTCTCACCACCGACGCGGTTCCTCCACCGGCGGCGGACCACTGGGCGCTGGGGGCGTCTTTGGGGCACGCGTGGTGGCGGCGCTGCTCCTCCCACCGCGGGCGGATACCGGGCGGTGGCACGCTCCTCCCGCCCGCTGCGGCTCCTCCCGGCGGTGGCGCAGCACCTTCCGCCGGTGGCGGATCCCGGCGGGCGCTGCTCCTCCCGGCGGTGGCGGATCCCGGGCGGCGCGCTCCTCCCGGCGGTGGCGCTGCTCGTCTCGGGCGGTGCAGCTCCCCGGGCGGTGGCGCAGCTCCTCCCGGCGCGGCGGCGGATCCCAGCCCCGGCGTCCGCCCGACGGTGGCAGATCCAGGCGGCGACGCCGCCCGCGAAACCCTCTAGCCTGCATTTGGGCCCGTTTGGGCCTAGATATGGTTTTTTTTTTCCTTTTTTCTGGGGATTAATGGTGGCGGTTTTTAGCCTCTCGAGAAAACCGCCACGGTTAATCATTCCGTGACCTTCCCTTCATGGCGGTTTTAAAACCGCCACGGAAAATCGAAAAACCACGACAAAAAAATCAAATAGGTAGTAGTGAAATAGTAGTGAAATTGCATTGTCGAAAAAGACGTATGAAAGTAATTTTCCACTGGTGACACCGAATATTTGACATTTTGAACAAGATATGTAGAGATGAAAGCACGTTAAGCCAATATAAACTTAATTGTTTGGTCAACTTACATCATGTCTAATAATTAAGTCTACATACTCCCTCTGTCTCATAAATAGAGTTGCAAAGAGACTAATTTTGTTAAATTTGTAGTTTCCAAATAAGGCCTTGTTCGTTTCCATCGGATTGAATAGCCCCCGTGAACTATTCTAGGCCAGGAATGAGTGAATCAAATGGATTCACTTGATCCGTTGTTTCGTTCCGACCTCAAGAGGTACGGACAAATCTGGTTCTATTTGTATACAAAATGAGGGGTTTGAAAACCATGGAAAATAAATCCGTCTCAAAACCATTTCTTAACCGAACGCATATTTTTACCATGGACCGATTCAAATCGCACAAATCAATCCACCCGAAATGGAGCCAATCCGATGGAAACGAACAAGGCCTAAGTTATATCGGTCTATCTAAGGGTACTAATTATGCGTCATAAATATTAATATTTTCTTACAAATATTTGGTGGAAGTTAAGCATATTTGACTTTTTGATATACGAGAACGGCACTTTTTTGTAAAGGTTGGCCAACCCGAGGTTGGCCAACTTGGATCATATATTCAAGCTTGTAAAAAATATTATTATATAGTAATTTAATTAAATTTTAAGATAATTAGTTACAAATAATAATATATTTGTATATTCGTATTATATATGCCGGTAATATAATATATGGATACATACAGCGTATTTATTAATATAGTATATAGTAGTATAATATTTTTTTTTTTTTTGAAAGCATATAGGAGTATAATATATGTGGAGGATGAAAACAGAACTAATGTGTTCATTGGATAATTTTATAAGGAAATTAAACTCTTTAGATATTTGTTTCCCGCTTCTGTTTGTGGATCATTTCGTCAAACTTCGGTGTCGTGATTATAGTCACATCCTGTAGTGTACATACCCAGTTAGTGTGGTTACAGTTTGACTAACTTTTCTTTATCCCATACATTATTTGAGGTTTCTGGACAAGGCAGCTGTGGACGACGGCGACAAGCGAGCGTGGTCCCTGTGCACGGTGACGCAAGTGGAAGAGGCCAAGATCATCCTCCGCATGTTGCCCATCTTCCTCAGCTCCATCCTCTGCCACGTCTCCATCCCGTTGCTCCTATCCCTCACCGTGCAGCAGGGCGGGAGCATGGACACCCGCCTCGGCGCCACCAACATCCCGCCGGCGAGCCTCTTCGTCGTCCCGATCGTCTTCCAGATGCTCATCCTTGTCGCCTATGACCGCGTCATCGTGCCGTGGCTGCGCCGCATGACGGGTCGTGCCGGCGGAGTCACGCACCTCCAGCGTGTGGGCGTCGGGTTCGTGTCCAGCGTCATGGCGCTCACCGTGGCCGCCGTGGTGGAGGGCCGCCGCAGGAGCATGGCTGCCACGGCCTCTCCACCGATGTCTGTGTTCTGGCTGATCCCGCAGTTCTTCATCCTTGGCGTCATGGACGTCACCTCCTTCGTCGGCCTGCTCGAGTTCTTCTACAGTGAGGCGTCCGACGGCATGAAGTCCATTGGTGGCGCTATTGTCTTCTGCATCCTTGGTATCTCGTCGTGGCTTGGGAGCTTCCTCATCCAGGTGATCAACCACGCCACGTACGGCACACCGTGGTGGTGGTCACGGTTGGCTCGATGGCGCGAACCTCAATACCAGCCGTCTGGATCTGTTCTATTGGCTCCTCGCCGTGTTTGGGCTCGTATCCTTCTTTCTCTACTTGCTATGCTCGTGGAGGTACGTCTAGAGACATGATCCAAGGATGGAAGAATCCACACTGGATGGCGATATATAAGCTGTAGTGTGTATCGTAGGCCATGGGTGGTTTTATGTTGACATTCCTGTGTTCTCAATCTGTATTGTAAACGTTATAAAACATGAAGTTAATTATCTATTCACACTACTACACTAAAAACGTGGTTACTCTCGGTTGAAAATGTACCCGAAAATAAAGGGACCTTTATTCCCGGTTGGACTCTCCAGCTGGGAGTAAAGGCCACGCCACTGGCCGCCCAAGCACCCATGACTTCTGCTCCCAGTTGGTGACACAAACCGAATAAACATCTACTCCCAGATTTAAAACACTAACCGTAGTAAATCTAAATTTTTACTCCCAGTTAGAATTGCAAACCGATTAGATGTTTTTGACATTTTCTTTTACACCCTTCAACCACCATTTTTGCAGAAACCACCTTAATGATTTCTAATATTTTTAATCAAACCTTAGCGTAATCAGTGATTACGTTTCAAACTATGGAAATCGTATTTGAGTGGTTTATAAAAAACTAAAATACGCTCTCACTTAATTACATATTTGACTAGTGTTTCCAAACACTTTCTCAAATGCAAAAAATATCCTAGTATAAACATTGTAGATCTTGAACACCTTAATATGTAATGGAGACATGTATGAACACCTTAATATATGTGTGCTTGAACAATTATTAATGTGCAATATATGTGTACCTTAATTATATATATGTGTAATATATATGTGTGCATTAATATATGTATATATTACTTCTATTCTCCGACCGATTAGGAAATTAAATGAAATTAGGAATTAAAATAAAATCAGGAATTGAAATGAAAAAAAAAAAATGTAATCACTGATATTTTGACATGTATATATATGTGATATGTGAGAATGATGTGATATATATGTGATATGTTAGAAATATGTGATATATATACGATATAATGCGTGAGAAATATGAGAAATATGTGCTGTAATGAAAAAATAAAAAAATTGTCGAGTGCTTGGACAAAGACCATCCCTTTGCCGAGAGCACTATGAGTCAGCTCACGGCAAAGGGGCAAGGCTAAGCCGAGAGCACTATGAGTCTGCTCACGGCAAAGGGGAAAGGCTAAGCTGATAGCTTCTCCGTTACAGCTCACGGCAAAGGTGAAAAGAACGTCGTAATCTTGTGAGCCTTTGCCTACCGCCCGAACGGAGAAGCTCTTGGCTTAGGGGCCATCCCCCTTTAACGGGTACGCGGGAAAGGAGAAGCCGAGAATGCGTTATTTGGCTCACAGAAAGGCCCTTTGCCAATGCATTCTTCCCCGAGGAACCCACGGAAAGGCTAAGCCGGTGGGGAAATGGTCTTTGCCGTGTACTCCACGCATACCCACAAAGAACCTGAGTCCGGTAGTGCTGGTTGAACGACTGAACACTAAAACAATGCTCCAGTGATGGCACTTCAATGTGCAAGATGGTATAACATGCATCATGTGTACCACAGGAGAGCAGGAGGCTATTATATTGATCACCTCTTCTTTGAGTGTCTGTTTGCACGACAGTGCTGGACATGACTAGGAATATCCTTGGACTCTACTCGGCAACTATGTGACATGCTCTTCCATGCACGAACCACTCACAATATTCCTTGCTTCACAGAGGTAGCGTTAACAGCAGCTTGGGAACTCTGGAAAGTGCAGAATGACAAAGTATTTCAACGTCGAGATACTTCGCTAGTCCGTTGGCTAGCCGATTTTAAAAGTCAATGTTTGCTACAATCTATTAGATTTAAAGCTGGCCTTAGGTCATCTTTTTGCGTTTGTCTTGATGCTTTTAGTTAAACCTACTGTATGTAAGAGCTCTTTTACTTTCTGAAAATTAATGAAAATTGGCCCCCACTGTGGGGATCTCCCCCATAGTTTTTTGTTGTACAAAAAAACTCCTACTAGGTGTGAGTACAGCAGTACAGGTCCAAACGGGCACAGAACGGGTGGCCGGTTTTCTATCCTAATTCCTGCTAGCGTGCTCAGAAAGATACCAGCACTAGTACACAAGGCTTCTTTAGGGGCGGCTGGTGATGCTCTATAGGGGCGGTTTTGCCAGCCGCCCCTAACTTCCTGTTCCTACAGTGGAATCACAGTAGGGGTGGCTCGTGATACAACCGCCCCTACTGTATGAGCCCCCTACAGTGAATTTCAGAAAATCGCGTTTTCAAAATTCAAAAAAAAATACTAAAACATTTTTATTTAATCGGGGGAGGCCCCCACCGGTCAGCCACATACCGTCCCATGTCTCCATCTTTTTTCTAGAGTTTTTCACAATTGTTGCAGTTATGGGGTTTCGAACCCAAGACCTCTTCCTCGCGCAGGAGAGTCCCCACCACTGCGCTACACTTGCCTTTGTGTCTATATTCCATTCGGGATCCCCACATATTATACAAATCCGAAAGTGTAAATTGACTATTTCTCGCTCTAAACGGATTCAATCGAAAAAGTGGTGAACTACAAAGTTTCATAACTTTTCAAGATCTACATTTCATATGTATGAAGTTTTTTCCGTCATTTAGGTCATTTTACTTAAATTTGAATTTCAAATTTGAGACATTTCAACACACCTTTTGCATGACTAGATGATTTAAAACTAAAAAGTGGTCAACTACAAAGTTTCATAACTTTTCGAGATCTACATTTCATATGTAGGAAGTTTTTCCGTCCGAGGTCGTTTACAAAATTTGAATTTCAAATTTGAGACATTTCAACACACCTTTTGCATGACTAGATGATTTAAAACTAAAAAGTGGTCAACTACAAAGTTTCATAACTTTTCGAGATCTATATTTCATATGTTGGAAGTTTTTCCGTACGAGGTCGTTTATAAAAATTTAATTTTTAGTGCCTCATTTTAAAATTTGGGAACCCACTGTAGGGGCCGCTCAATATAGAGCCGCCCCTACTGTGGACCACAGTAGGAGCGGCTGGTGATTGAACCGCCCCTACTATTAATAGGGGCGGCTCGTAACAAAAACAGCCCCTACTGTGGTCACTATAGGGGCGGCTCGTAACATGTCCACAGTAGGGGCGGCTCGTATCACAGTAGGGGAGGCTCAAAACAAAAACCGCCCCTAATGAAAAAGGGAGGCGTTCTCATAGTAGCCTTATGTAGTAGTGCAGCTAGATAGGGCTGGAACTTTACCGGCATTTTATTCAACCATTTTGACGAACTCCCAACTCTTTTGTTAATATTTCCTTGTCCCATCTCAATTTAGCATTCAGTTGTTGTTTTTGTCTGGGTGTCATGAGTGTGGAATTTGGTGGTTTTTTGCAGTGTGATGGATCTTGGTGTGACTTTTGGTATTGGGGAGATGATTACGATCGAGCAGGCTATATGCAGGCATGTTACCAATGTAACACCCGGCCCAATAAGGATGTGACCCAGTAGGGGCCTATGAGTGTTGTGCACACATGTTTAGTACCACCTTGCTAGTTGAGCAAGGGTGGAGCCAACTTATAAGCCTTTGCCATCCAGCCCATATCACCTTCGGGTTAACCCTTTTACACGGCGCGGGGGGCGAAAGTGTAAGCAGGTGCTATGTGTACGCGTGCGCCCCCTCGGAAGGGGCTGGCGGTGCGGCTTTGGAGGGCGGGTGTTACAAGTGGTATCGGAGTTTACCTTTGTGGCCACGGGCGCGCGGCGGGCCGAGGCGCGGACAGGGAGGTTCATTGCGCGTGTAGGCTCTGCGGAGTGCACGGCATGGCATATGTGCCGGCCCTGGGCGCACGGTCGCGTGTGCTAAGAGGGGAGGTACTGGTTAAGTTGGCGCTCGACGAGGACGTCGAGTCCTTTGAGGGGGGGTGTATGTAACACCCGGCCCAATAAGGATGTGGCCCAGTAGGGGCCTATGAGTGTTGTGCGCACATGTTTAGTACCACCTTGCTAGTTGAGCAAGGGTGGAGCCAACTTATAAGCCTTTGCCATCCAGCCATATCACCTTCGGGTTAACCCTTTTACACGAAGCGAGGACGAAAGTGTAAGCAAGGTGCTATGTGTACGCGTGCGCGCCCCTCGGAAGGGCTGTGCGGTGCGGCTTTGGAGGGCGGGATGTTACAACCAATCAATCTTCAAGAATAAAGATGAGATTCAACAATGTCCACAATTTGTGTTGCAAATAAATTGAAGCAAGGATAGGGGGCAAAGTGTGGCTATGCGGTCTGCCGCGTCAGTTTACCTAAATTGAGTGTGGCGTTAGTTTACCTAAACTGAGTGTGTCATCCGCCTAACCAACTCACCGGGAGATGCCATCACACCTCCACTCCACCTACACAGGATCATAAGTAGAGTTACAGTCCAGGAACCAATCATCAAGATTAATATAAGTCAACCACCATACAACAATTAATGGATCACAAGTTAAACAAGTGTTGGGTATAGGATCAACACAGCAATGTATTATATATAAAATTTGGTTACAAAGCAACCATTCAACATGATCTTTACATGGCATGTCAGGGGGGTATTTATAGGGGTCCCCTGACTTCGTACCACATGCTAAAATATAAACTTTCACATTTGAGACTTTCTACTGCTTCTCAAAACTTCTAGTCTAGCTAAGTTCTTCGCTTGAATCTTTGTGTTGTCATTCTTCAAGATTTCAATTCCAGCGAAGTAATCTTCGCCAGCTTCGCCCGGACCTTCGCTCCGCACTCCTGCGAAGCCATGATTTTGCTATTGCGCGAAGCCTTTGTCATGAGCGAAGCCACCTTCACCAAGTTATCTTTCTTCCCTCCTGAGTTGTCGAAAGTTTTTACCTGCAACTTCCAAGTTTAGGATAAAAGTCTTAGGAGCAAAGCTAGATCCCAACAACAAGTACTGGTAAAAAAAAAATAAATAATAGAATATTGAATAGCAGGTCATTAATTAAACATAGCTTATACTTGTTAGTTTACAATTCTAGTTCCACTGTTATTCTTCAGCAACTACTCATCAAAGTACTACATATTATAGGGACGCAAAATGAATTAATCGGCATTTGTAAATTTGCACAAAGCATGACGTTCATTAAGAAATGATATGCTCATGAGTATAATTGAACAAGTTGTGGGTAGTGAACAAGTTTGACTAGTAGGTGATCAATTTCAAATTTCAACTCATAACAAGTTTTATTTGATGTCACACATTAAGGTTAGAAGAGTGAAGAGAGAACAACTAAAGAATTCCTTAGGTTTTCGATAAAGTTTCTGCAATGGTGTACAATTTTATACCCATCTCAGCATGATATTAACTCCAAAGTATATAAATAAGCTAACAATAACCCAAACTTCTCATTTCTCTCCGGCTTCCCACCTAGGGGCGGATGTACACCCCGGGCTGCCCTGGTTGTAGCCCGGGGTGAGAACCAAAAATCTCTTTAATAGATTCTATATTTGTTCTAAAAAAATCCTATATTTAGCATAAGATAGCTTACAAAAATATAAATTTAGCCCTACCCGAAAGGTCTAAAACTAACATATACTATTTTTAGCTCCCCTTTGAGGTGATTCTAGATCCCCCACTGTTCCCACCTGATGTGGAAATTCTCTTCAGTCTTCCCACCCGACCAACACCACACTTCTCTCTGCCCCTTCTCGGCATTGAGCATGGGCAGTGCGACCACGTCGAGTGCACGTTGGTGCAGCCACACAGCGGCCCGACGTCGAGCAGCGAGCGATGCAGTAGATCAAGCAGGGCATCATCGGATCTGGGCATGGCAGAGGCGGATCCGGCCAGCAAGAATTCCGGCACAGCAGCAGCAGCACCGCAAGTCCTCAACAGCCTCGATGGGCTCGCTAGTGGGCTTTTTTGTTTTTTCAATTTGTTTTAGAGACGGATTTTTGTGCCGACTCTATAAGTCTCCCTCCGTTAACAATAGCGACGTTCAAAGGCGTATGTGTTACCTACTACCTCCGAAACGTTTTTCTGCCGATAAAGATTCAGTAGTCATGTGAATTCCCTCATCATTTGTTTGTCCTTCCTATTTGTTGTTGGACTGCAATGGAGTAATCTCGTACACTCCATACTTTTTTTTGACATATTTTAAGAGCATCTTCACGAGATTAGCCAAATCATTTTCTAAAACTAAATTTAGCTATTGTTATAAGAAAAACGTCTTCAACAGACTCTTTAAATAACTCACCAAATTTAGTAGCTCTCCATGCCACCTCATTAACACTCTACTTTGGATAAGCTACCTCACTAGCCATCTTTTTTCATGTTCATTTTTTTTTCTAAAACGCGCGTGTTTCGTTAAGTAGTAGTAGTACCATGTATTCTTAATGACTAGTCGGTATCATGAGCTACGTACAAAATGGTACACCCTCATCTGGCCTCAGCCTTCGATTCGTTATTTGACTTTGACTAGTCAGTGTGGGAGCTTTGCTTCGGCAAAGCAAGCGACACGTCACTCCTCTTTCACGCTTATAAAAAACTGAGAAGAGCCAGTTGAAGCCAAAGCTTGTTCTTGCGAGCAGGATACCCATCAGGATCGGAGAGCTTAGCTGGGTTATTAGCAAGCAAGGCTTTCACTAGGCTTTGGGACACCGATCGAAATACACTATGGCGTTGCAAGCCCTTATGGATTGGAGGGGACGCCCGGTTAACCAGAAAAAGCAAGGTGGAGTGAGAGCCACCGTCTTCATCCACTGTAAGTATATTACAACATACATACATGCTTGCATATGGATCCACCTACTCTGTTTAGTAAATGGTGAGAGGTCCATTTTTCAAACTGAAATCTATAGATGTATGTATGTTCCTGACACATATAGGGTATGTTGGTTCCACTGTGTTTACAGTCCTCATCGTGATGTCGAATATGGCAAACATACCCATGATTATGAACCTAGTGACCTACTTGATTGGGACGATGCACATGGACGTGAAGGACGCCTCCGCCACCTCCACAAACTTCTTCGGCGCCATTTTTTTCTTCTGCTTCATAGGTGCCTTCATCTCCGACTCCTACATCAAGCGCTTCTACACCATCCTCATCTTCGCCCCAATCGAGATCATTGGGTACCTGCTCCTAGCATACCAAGCACACTTCCCGTCGCTTCACCCGCGGCCGTGCGACATGATCAACAACCCCAACGAGTGCACTCCAGTGAGCGGTCGCAACCGGAGCCTGCTCACCCTGGGCCTATACCTGATCCCTATCGGCGAGAGCTCACTGCGCACATGCGCCGCGGCGCTGGGCGGCGACCAGTTCGACGAGGACAATCCGGCGGAGCTTCCCGGCAAGATCAGCTTCTTCAACTGGTTCGAGATAAGCATATCGCTGGGGGCGTTGGTTGGGGTCGTCTTCTTGGTGTGGGTGCAGGACAACGTGGGGTGGGGCCTCGGCTTCGTGCTTTCCGCGCTCATGGTCCTCGTCGGCACGCTCGGCGTTGCAGTCGGCTTGCCGTTTTACCGGCACCAGAAACCCGCTGGCAGCCCCATCACAAGAATTATTCAGGTACTAGCTCCGTCCCAAAAGAATGCAACAATGTCATTCGTGCGGTAGTGGTGATCAAATTTGTTAAAGTTTGACCAAGTCTATAGTCATTAATATTAACATTTATGTGTTGACCTAGAGCTACTACGAAAATATATCCAATCATTAACCTATTGACATAAATTTTGTATTACAATATTGAAATCTTTTGCTTAAATTTTGTTCAAAATTTGTTAACTCCTCAAGAAATGAGAATTATATTTTTTTAGACCAAGGCAGTAACCAGCAAGTACGCATTACTCCCTCTGTATAGAAAAAAAAGAAATTGTTTTGGATAAGGTTTAGACCAAGCGTTGAAAATATAAATCTTAACTAATTTTAAAGTCGTTGAGTTTGGAAATGTGAAAATCGCATTCATAGATTTGTCTTAAAAATTACTTTCTTAAAAACATATATATATATATAACTTCCTAATAAATATTTTGAAAAGTTAAAGTTGTTTAACAGACCGTGTCGCTGTCCTAGACGCGACTTTTTTTCCCGTACCAAGAGTCTGTGTTCAGCCGCCTGCTGCCGTCTCGCAGTCGCAGTGGTGTGAAAATACAAACAAACTTGATGAGATTTTGTCGTGGCCTGCAGGTTTTCGTGGCGGCGTTTAAGAAGAGGAAGCTACGGGTGCCTGAGAATCTGATGGAGATGCATAGTAAGGTCACTGACGGCACTGGCACGAGCGTTGAATCTATGGAGAGAACTGCTGGCTTCATGTAAGCAGTGCTTTTCTTGTCCGATTCTTTCTATCGTAATGTCGTCCACAGATGAAGGAAAGTAACAAAATTATATATAAAAATACAATCAAAGTGACAAGAGTTCAATAAATTTGGGACACTTCCTTTATTACTTATTAATGTTATTCTCGCTTTCTTGGACAGTCAAACGTGGTGTGGTCTCGGGCACCACAATGTAGAAATTAACATATATATAAATATAACAAACAAAGGATTAATTAGATGTGAAATATCTTAGCATTACCAAAGGTTGTTGGGATTCACTAGTGTTATTGGTTATAGCCACATATTTGTATTAGTGGATATAAACATGACTGCTAATAATAGACAAATAATTGTATTAGTTAAGGGTGTTGTTCTCATCGACGTCCGCTGAGGATTAAGTCTCATCAGACGCCCCGTCGCTAGCGTATGGACGACGGGCATCCCGCCTCTACCTGCTACGCACGGAGGTAGAAAATCGAGATTGCTCTTCCTGGCCACTCCCCGTGCAAGGGAAGGGACCTTCCCTTTGCACCCCACATGTACAGATCTGCCCCCCATCTAACCTTATCGAACCCCAAACAACTCCGCTTGTCGCTAGCTCACTTCCCCATAACCCGTCCTTGCAAAAGAGACAAAAAGACTATTGCAACATCAAAAGGCATCTAATAAAACAAAGGAAAATATGAAATGCTATATCGTTAAAATTCTACTGCAACATTGAAAACATCCACTGCAACATAAAAAAGAAATATTGCAACACCAAAAACAACTATTTGCAACATCGAAAAAGAACATCTAATGCAACAAAAAGAAAATATGAACTGCAACAACAGAAATTTGATGATGCTACAACTACTACAACATCTCAAGAACTATGACTGCAACATCTAAAAAGTCAGTTGCAACAACAAAAAAAAAATACCATTGCAACTTCGAAATCATATGTTGCAACATTGAAAACAACCATTTCAACAATGACAAGATCTGGCCCCACCGAGAGCTTTCAAATTCCTTAGATCCAGAGGGAGCAGGAGGATGAGGAGGAGAGACAGAGCTCAAATCTAGAGGAGGAGGAGGAGGAGAATTAGAGCTAAGATTCAGAGGAGGAGGAGGGTGGAGCTCGACCAACATACCTCGCCACGACAGGGAGGGGGTCTGATTTGTGTTGGAGTGAGCGGAGCACACGAGGAGCGCGAGACCCCAACCGGCAGAGGTCACCGCACACGATGGACAGGAGAGAGGATTGATCGGTGAGCAGCACAGGTTGCGATCGCGCCAAGGGCATAAGGGGGACGCAGTAGAGGCGGATGCGAGTCTGAAGAAGAGGTCAAGAAGGAGCGGTGTCGATGGATGTTGTGGAGCACGAGAGGCGTGGGCTCGTTGGATGAGGATGAGGCGGGATCCCGGATGAGGCATTGGTCTAGACGCAAAATAAATGCAAACAGTAGTGAACAACAGTGAGCCACATCCGTCCGACAGAAAAGCCATGCGTCATACGTAAGAGAAATAAATCCCTACTCCCTCTGTCCATTTTTAATTGTCAATATTGGTATGCGTGCCACAAGTTTGACTCGATTTATCAAAACTACGTGCAACATTTGTATCTTCAAATAAATTTGTTAAAGAAAACTAGATTCAATGATATTTCTAATGGTACTAATTATATACCATAATTATTAATATTTTTTAAAATATATTTAATTTAAGTTGTTTCTTGAGAAACACAAACGGCAAGTATTTAAGGACAGAGCAAGTATATGTGTAGCATTACAGTTCTTTGAAACTAGTAATGTGGGAAGGCGCTTTCGCCATTCACATTTGTGGATGAATACTCTTTTGGACTTTTCAACCAAAAAAGGCATGGCAGTACTATATAAGAATCTAATAATGTTACTGTCTAATACATTCGGAGCAACGAACAATGTAATTTCAAGCGTATCGTACTATGCTTTCGGTGCTGTATTTCAACCGTACGTACTACATTTGGTACACTTACATTTTCTGCCTTGAGTTTCACTCTTCTTTTTATTTATTTTGCGTCAAGGTTCCTTGACAAGGCGGCTGTAGACGACGGAGACACGCGAGCATGGTCGCTGTGCACGGTGGCGCAGGTGGAGGAGGTCAAGACCATCCTCCGTATGATTCCCGTCTTCATCACCTCCATCCTCGCCTACATCCCGTTCTCGCTGCTGCTGTCGCTCACCGTGGAGCAGGCAGCAACCATGGACACCCGGCTGGGCGGCATCACCATCCCCGCGGCGACCCTCACCGTCATCCCCGTCTTCTTCCAGACCCTAATCCTGCTGATCTATGACCGCGTCATTGTGCCGTGGCTGCGGCGCGCCACGGGGTATGCCGGCGGCATGACGCACCTGCAGCGCGCGGGGGTTGGGTTCGCCTCCAGCGTCCTGGCCATCACCACAGCTGCCCTGGTCGAGGGCCGCCGCCTCCGCATGACGAGCCCCTCGACGATGTCGGCGTTCTGGCTGACGCCTCAGTTCGTCCTCCTCTGCGTCTTGGACGTCACCTCCTTCGTCGGCCTGCTCGAGTTCTTCTACAGTGAGGTGTCCGCGGGCATGAAGTCCATCGGCAGCTCCTTTGTCTTCTGCACCCTCGGCGTCTCGGCGTGGTTGGGCAGCTTACTTATCCAAGTGATCAACGACGTCACCCCTGGGTATGGGTGGCTCGGCGGCGACAACCTCAACGCCAGCCGCCTCGATCTCTTCTACTGGCTCCTCGCCGTGCTGGAGCTCGTCTCTTTCGGTCTCTACGTGCTCTGCGCGTGGAGCTACACCTATAGGCATGATCCCAGGATGCAAGCCACAACCACGGATGGTTCTGATTCTGAAGTAGCCGATCAACACGCCTGATCAGTATCTAGTCGTAGTATCGATCGTATACAGGTATGGCGTTTACCTTACTTGACCATATATCCATGGCAAGTGCTATTCTATATATAGGGATGAAAAGGAAAACTGGAGCTCGATCGATCAAGGTGTCGAACAAATAATAGAGTCGACACAGCATATTGTTAGAACAGTGCGTCAATGGCACCACACATAAACCTTACTCGTAACCTGAACTCCTGAATCCCTCACGTATTTACTGTGGGACGAAGTGTAAATGAGTCCGTACTCCCTTGGCTTTCATCAGTTCACTCTCGTGATTTGAGAGACCACTGCCGCCGGCAGTTACGGAGCCAGAAATTTACGGCTGAGTTTGCCAAATATTGCTGCAGAAACGGCGCCGCGGCCGCATCTCTCCTTCGCGCAGCGACTAAGACGGGGAGGAAAAGGGGCGGCAGCAGAGTAGGGGAAAGGGAAAGGACTGAGCGGGAAGTGGCGGCTGCTCGCCTGTGGCGTTGCGCTGGTTACCGGAGTGGGGATTGGCTATCCGGGCAGGTGGCAGCGTCGTGCTGATGTCGCCCATGCTGCGCGCGGAGCAGACAAGCGGCGTGGGGGCAGAGGAACATAGGCGGATCACTAATTTTAGATTTCGGTGATTTAGTTCCTTCGTGGGGTGATAATATGTGTTAGGCGTCTAGAGGCGGTGATGAACGACCCCAACAAACAGTGACCAGTGTGGATGAACACGGACCAAGCTAGACCTCATGCTATCACTTGGAACACGTTGAACACAGAGTTTGGTGCTGCCAGAATATATAGGTACGTATCGTTTTCTGATGCATATATAGGATTAAATACACAAATTTATAAGTCAAAGCGCTCAACCATTTGCCACGCGTAGTTGGAGCGTCCATCCCCACACACACGACAATTTAAATGACCGAGAGATCCAGGTAATGGCAAGCTATTCTCGATCATGGACTGCTACGGTGTGCAAAACCCACTAATGATGCTCATGCACGCATGCACAAAAGGAAAGCTGCAGACTAAATATAGCAAGGTTTAACTAACAATATGAGTCTGAGCAAAAATGTATAAGATACATATATAGATACATATATAAACATGCATACTTAATAATGTTTTCCTCAAATCATGGGTATGCCAAGGCATACAGGGGCATACCCCTGGTGCCGTCCATGGCCGCCGACATCACTGCCGGAATCCAGTCCACCAGCAGTGATGACCAGTTCAGGCGCGGAAAAATTAGAAAATCCATGGAACCAGCCATAACCGACGGTGAAGATTTAGATCACCAGCCATAACCCCGGCAGTGATCTCGATGAACACAGATCACTGTCATTTTGAATAAGAACCAACGGCGATTTCAAGACGAAGTAACAGTAAAACAAATGATAGAAAAAGAAGATTGACACACATCAGAATAACAAACGATTCATTTATTGGAAGATAATATAGTATCTTACAAGTACATAAAAATACTAGATGACTGATAAAAATAAAAAGAAAGTGGCTCTGGGCGCCGCGCTTCCTGGCCGATAGCGATTTCAAGGCGTAGGAACAATAAAACAAATGATAGAAAATAAAGATTGACACACATCAGATTAAGAAACGACTGGTTCATTAAAACATACTAGAACATAGATCGATGACCGACGGGTTTGGAATAAAAACTGGTAGCGTTTCAAGATTGACACACATCATATTAAACCGATCGATAGACAAGGAAACAGTAGAACAAATTAACGACAGAAAAAGAAGATTAACATGCATCAAATTAACAAATGACCGATTCATTAACAAACCACACAAACCAAATATATTGTATCTTACAAATCCACATAAATAAGACAATTGATAAATTAACATAAAAAGAACCTAAGTTGCCTTCTTGGCCTTCTTGGCGGCTCGCTGGCCGGCTTCCTACCGGCCGCCTCCATCTCCTCCAATTTGATCGGTATCCCTCGGCCAAGGATATCGGCCAAAGAGTCGATCCGAAGGACGTAGAAGTTGGTCTTCTCCTCAAGGGCGGATTCACCCTTGGCGGGCCAACATCATCGGCTAGGCTGTTAAGCTTGTTGAGGGCCATGTCGATCATCGACGGGCGGCGTGTCCGGCTTCCCCGTGGAAGGGGTACGAAAAGAGAAGTTAATGGTTCGACAAAAAGTGAGGGGGCGGGGTATAAATAGTAACCAGCCTTGGAGTTTCCCAAAAGACGGCTCCTCGGAAAAATGGCGTGGCGACCGACTGTAGCCAATGGATGTCTCCTCGGCACTCAACCGCGACTGCGTTTTCCAAGGCACCCAATCCCGAGCCACGGGTTCGACGACCCACAACCAACAATTATGGTTCATTTTTGACAAATTTTATATTGAATAAAGTGCTCAAGTTTAGATTCAAATCAAATTTAAACGATATTTATTTTAACCATCATATAGATATTAAAATACCAACTCTTTTGCACGTTTTTAATTTTAATAGCTCTTGAACTCGAAATGAAACAGAATCTAGGACAAAGGGAGCAACACATAACATTAATATATATATAATATTTCATATATTGATATAATATATATAAAAACATAAAAAATAGAGAATATATTAAAATTGATTAAAAAAAGAGGAAAAGTGGCGGGTGGCTTAGTCCTCGTCCCTCCTCCTCTCAAGCGTCATCCTCGTCCTCCTCCTCCTTGCCGGGCGTCGTCCTTCTTGGCCAAGGCCTTGAGGAGGATATCGCCAACTATGCCACCGGGGCGTAGTGATTGATCTTTTCATCCAGAGGTGGCTCCACCTTTGGAAGAAGGTCATGGCCGCCTGCCAGCTCCTTGAGCTACCTGAAGGCAAGCTTGACACAATCGAGGGTGAAATCCCTCTCGATCATCTCTTGCATGTGAAGGTCATTAGAATTGGCTGCCTCCTCCAAATTTTACGCGGTAACCTCCATGTGGTCGGGGCTTAGGGGAGGGCGGGACATAGGAGTCGAAGTCGTCATTGGACGATGCCTCGGGCTCGGGGTCGGTGCTGACGGTACAAACACTCTTATTTTATATCATCAAAACACCATCAACATTCTTGGTTTAAGAGGAAGAACAACATTCCATGAGCATATTTTACCCAATAAATAGTTCTAGCTGTACTTGGTCTCTGCAGGACTTTGCAAATAAGGCAATAATGACCCAGTTGTGACACAAAAGGCTTCGGCCCACTTCGGCCAAACAGTGCAAGGTCACTTGCCATGTCACCAATCCATGGGAGACCAAAGGGAAGCACATGATTGGTCCGTCAAGACGTCACATGGATCCACTAGGTACAAAATAGTCGTCACGACAAGTTCCCAACACAAGACGTAGAAACCGACAGTGGGACCAACATCTCTAGCACCAGAAGAAGGCCCACATGTCATGGACCCACTTTGGCCGAACATGGCCCACTCCTCCACCGACTTCTCCCCACGTCTACCACATTGTCCACGTGACTGTTTATCTCATCTGTTGGTTCTAAGGCGGTTTATCCAAGGGCCAAGAAGGAGGATCACGCGGATCGATGACATGGCGTTGCAGAGTAGCCCCTACTCCACCTTGGGGATATAAATACCCCCTACCCCCCTCTCATTTGCACACACCACAAGGAAGAAGCTCTCCACTCTTACAAGATGTAGTAGTGTTAGTCTAGTTGGGAGTTAGAGTGAGTAGTGAGTTTCGTTCGGGTTTCTAGAGCTGGTCTTCTAGGAGGTCTGGTATTGTTCTTTTATCATTCCTTTTATAGTAAGATATTTGTATGTATAATTTATTTCTTTTTTTACTTTACTCTAGTATTTACTTTATTGAGTATTTACTTAGTGCAACTTTATTCTAGTTCTCTAGTATATAGTTGTTATGATATTATCTAGCATATAGGCATCTCATACTTAGTTTGTGGTTCAAACCTTGGTTCATCCTGAACCCACACCTGTATGCGATCAACGTCTCGCAAGGGGTGCTCTAGTTGATCTGTGTAATTACATCTAGAGTAGTGAGAGAAAGTGTAAGCGTGGTGCTTAGACTTGATCTTGCCTTTGGTTGCCGCTTGCTGCACGGATTGTTTGTGGTAGCCAGTACGGTGGTGACAACCCGTCTGGTTTATGTATAGACCACCACGTGTTTATAGGCAAGTTCTTAAAAGTAAGGCTCCAGTAAAATAGTAGTTGTTTAGTGGTGATTTTATTCACCACTTCTCACCTACTGCCTAGCATATAGTTCATGTGAACCCCAACTAGTTGACTTGTCATATATGTTTGATTAGTATCATAGAAGTAAAGTAAGGATCATAGGAATCCTTTGCTCACTCTTGTCCTCCTTGCTAGCTACACTACTCGCTTATTTGTATGTCTAGATTATTCCTATGTGTGTCATTACCCATATCATTAACATCATTTTACCCCCACCTTAGTCTAGTTGGTATATTGGTTGGTAGATATATGATGGTTAGCTATCATCTTCTTTAACCATTGCTTCCCATGGGCTAAATACAAATAACGATACCTTGGAATACTCCCGGGTGAAATGCTACAACGGTATATTCTGTGCGCTTGTGGAATCACCAACAGTCTTAAGAAATACCAACAAGCATTTCTAGCACTGTTTCCAGGGATAGGTTCTGTATCTATTTCTAGTGACGACGTTAAGAAATGTCAACAAGCATTTTTGGCGCCGTTGCCAGGGAAGAAATTGGCAAAAAGATGTTGATACTAAACTTGATGTCTACCAATTTATGTTAGCATTAGTTATTGTGGGAATATCGTCGTCTTGTTGAGTGTGGAATAAATAGGGCATCAACCGTTTTGACCATTCAGTGTTTCCATAAGAAAATGAAATATTAAGAACGAGCCCAGGGTGTCTGATTATTCATGAACCATCAACACGACAACCTTGTCACTCTAGGGCATCCTACATTGTTGGTTGTTTACCTTTCTTGCCTATTATCATAGGCTAGATGCAAACTGTTAGATAATGGTTCCACTAAAACTTAATGCTTTCCATGAGTAGTCTCTACTTATACTTTTATGAAAGAAAAGAGCTAGCCCTACTTATAAAGTCATGCATAATCCTTGGAGTCCTTTATTTCCGGTTTCTAACGGGTAAGTCTAACTAAGTACCTTCTCATACTCAGGGTCTATGTGACAGAGCTGACCAATTTATAAGAAATCAAGTATAATTCGCAATTACCGAAGCAATCGCAGTCTACACTTGAGTCCATATAAACCCGGTATTTCGGAAATCTCCGAGTGATTTCAAACTCATCAACAATACAACCAAGATCGTTGAGCTCAGTAGTTCAAATCCGCAGGTATCTTAAACCAAATTCAATTATATTATAATCAGAGTGCGATGTACACATTTATTTACAAAGTAGTTCAGAGTGCGGAAGCAATAGTTTTCGAAAACCAAATAGTTGTACAGCGGAAATAAAAATAAGATAGTGCCAACATAATGTCACCCCTGTAATAGCACGAGATAGGGAAAATATGGAGACTGCCATGCCCTATGCATTATTCTTCAACCACAACAACACACAAGTGGCTAGGACCATGCGAGACTGGGTATCACCTGCAACATTGGGAATTAACCCGTGAGTACTCAATTGTACTCCGCAAGACTTACCCGTCTTAAACCAGAAAATAAGGAAAAGACTCCAAGGATTATGCTTGGCTTTATCTGGAGCTGGATGACTCACATTTAATTTTAGAAATAAAGTTGATTAGTGCGCCTACACATACTACTTGAATTCTTCCAAGTTAAAAGGTTACTTAATTATACATAACCATAAGTCCTGTATAGTCAAGGTTAAAGACATATGCTCAATAATATAAATAACAGCATAAGTAACTTGATCAATATTTTAACAGCAGCAACATGATAATATAACATATATTGTGATATTAAACTATGATGTCGCGGAAGCATCCCGGGTTCTCACAGTCCAGGAGAGATGGCGATTCGAATCGATTTGGCAAACCAGCTGGCGAATACCCTGTCATAAACCAGGTCTACGTCATGACTGCAGACCCAATCACTCCCAGGATGTTACGGGGCGTATGTCTCGGTCCCCGCCGGCTACCCCCTCCTTCTCGGGCCACCAAGTGAGCGCGAAGAACGAAGACGGCGCCAGTGAGCATCCGCTTGCGCCCAATCAATCCCAACCTACCACGCCAAAGGAGGAGCGATAAAGCGAGCAAAGCTGGCCCCTAACATACCCACGAGCTTCGCGGCTCACGACCCGGCGGAGCCTACTATATGAACAGGTACGTTCAACTTCTGACCACAGCCCGACAAAGGGTAAGTCCTTAATTGACCAGATGGAAAGACCACAATATCCATCCAATCTCACACGTTTTATTAGTCAGGTTCTCAGCAGCAGCTTGTTAGTCACCCATGTGACTAACCACAAACATCCTCTCAAGTGACCGGAATCACTGTCTACTGCAATCATTATACTGAGCATTTAACCTAGACTCCTGAATATGATAGGACAACAACTTCAGCAAGGAATATCTGTGCATCAACGGTTTCAACCATTTCCTATACTTAATGCAACAGTCATTAAAGGACTCAACAAATTAATTCAGAAAGCATAGGAAAGTTCAGCATGCACCGGGGCTTGCCTTTCAGAAGAGGGTTAGAATGTGCCTTGGGCACTTCAGCAGCTTGACGACATGTCCTGCCTCTTCTGGGACCTCCTCTTGCTGCACTTCTAGATGTGTACCTCTCCTCTCCACTGCTCCTTGATCTCCTCGTGCTCTCTCTTTCGATCCAATATGAACGTGCATGCAAGAATGAATATTAAGGAATGCATGATTAACGAGGAATGGATGAATGCATTATGATGTATGATAATAGTAAGTGGATATCTCTTCTGTAGAAACATAAATATAACTACACAAGAAACCCTAATAACCTACATTAAGCAAACACCCTATTTCACTAAATCCAGGAAATGGCAGCTAGACATCTTTGTCGAGAAAACACAGATCACACGAGGGGAGTTCTATAACTCCAAATGCAGCAAACAAATACTCGTTGGAAAGCTAACAAAATTATCTACAATTCATTCAATACATTCTCGACCAGATTCTAACATCTATAGCTTCAAAAACAGAAAAAACAGAGACTCTGTTTCTAACCTATCCAACTACATGCAACTACTATAACTTGTAAACTATTTATGCAAACCTTACCAAACTTGACCAGCAAGAAAAACCATGTCATAATCTACCAAATAAAGCTATGGAACAAGCCAAAAGATAAACTAATGCACATGAAATGATATTCCCTAATTAAACACTACACATGCACACTTTAAAATATAAAGTTAGAATTAATAAATTGACCAAAAGCACAAGGCTATCAAACTAAGCACATCAACAGGTCCTAATCATGCTAAGAACAAATAGTAAGCCAACTAAAACATATTACCCTATCATAAACATACATTTCTAGGGTATTTCATATGCAACACAATTATGATAAATACATAAACACCTCAGAAAATTCTACAAAAATTACCAGAGCATCCTATTATTATATTAATTATATTATAGTTAATGGTTCTAATTTGTTCTGAATTTTGCAGCCTGCGACTGGAAATCCACTTTTTCTTCTTTGTCATCTCAATAGAATAGAAAGAAGCAGGAAGTTTTCTAGTGTTAGTAATGTGTGTTTTAAGATAGAATCCATCGAGGAGAATAAGCGAAACTGGATCCAAAAAAGCGAAAATTGATTTTTTGAAAAAAGATTCTAAAAAAGAAAGTAAGTAGAATTAGATTCAAGATAAAAGGAAAAAAAAGGTTTTAATAATTAGTAAAAAAATGTGGATGAATACTTGCTCTTTTGTCAATTTTAGATCGGATTTTTTGGCGGCATCGCCATGTGGTAAGGCAGGGGACTGCAAATCCTTTACCGCCAGTTCAAATCTGGGTGCCGCCTGATCAAAAATCAATTTTGGGATTGTGGATAAGACCTCAATTTCATTGCAAGATCATGCATAGACAGCCCTACACAAAAATCACTAGGAGGCAAAGAAACATGCGGTGAAAATACTTTGTACTAAGAAAAGTGTCGACAATAGATTTACGAGTATGACAAGCTACTAAAACCTATCAAAACCAATCACACCAAGTCTCACATCCAAAATCCTAGTAATTATTTTTCTATGAATTTCCTAAGAAAGCATGGTAAATAGCACATAAATCAAAAAATCACATTTCCACCACAGAACATAGCATGTTGTTGGTAAATCTAACGTCACTATAACATTAGGTGGAGTTAATCTCACCTAAGGCTATAAGCTATCGAGAGAAACTCGGTGTGGTTCATCTCTTAACACTACTATGTGCTAGGTTGTCATCCCCATCAGCAATGCTATGAAATGCATAGGTGATACTTGTGATATGTGTTGTTTGCAATCTAAGGAAATAAATATAAAAAGTCTATCCGCAAGCGCACGGATATAAATACCACTTTGTAGCATTTCACACCGAGTAATCCAGGTTTTGTCATTTATATTCTACCACGGGGAGGAATAATTGAAAGGTGGGCACAAATATAATTAATAAGTGGCATACTTATGAGAGATTCTGTTACTAGTGCTTACTTTAGCAGGGGTAAACCAATAATGATAATAATATGATAATGATAAATAAAGGCAGAGGCATCACACACAGAGATAGGGAATAACTACTACAAGTTAGACTTAACATTGGAATACTTTAAGAGACGTAATTCATCTATAGCATTTAATCTACTAAGTCATTACATCTACTCTAAGGCATATGTTATCATCTATAGCATAGTAAACTCTAGATCATGTATCCCACGACTATCAAGGAAAATCTAGAGCGAAAACAAGATATTCCCCATAATCATTGTCCACTTGTCTTATAGACGGAGGGTGGATTCCAAAGGACTCAACAGATTTTCACTCCCGCGATCTACCACACGACCGAGGAATATAAGGTGCATTCGCGAGTAAATCATATATAAGCACCACGCTTACATAAATATCTTTACCACCTAACCCACTCGAGTATTGAATTAGGCGCTCTACGAATAGATACATATATCTATCATAAACTACATCTATATCAATCATACTACTAGAATAAAGTAAGAACATAGCAAACAAACACATATTATTAATAAAGTGCAAAGTCATAGATACAAGATAATTCATACCGTAAAACTTGAAGATCGAGAACTCTGGGTAGGTACACCCAGCTCTAATTGAATCTGTCTGCTAATCAACTTGGATGAACTAGAACTAGAACTAGTAGCTAACCCTAATCTCTGGTGGAGATACTCTCTTCTACTTCTGCCTGACTTTGGTTGATAATGAATTACAATGAATTAGTATGAATTAGGGTTTAACCCTGGGGGCAGAGGTCTTTCTTATATAGGCCTTGGCGATGAACGATGACCATTGGATCAAACCGACCTTCAATAACGGTGTAGATACAACCTCAAAGTCGGTTGTAAACCGACCTAGAAAGCTGAGGCTGACAGGTAGGACCCACATGGCGGCCGCCAGGTCCATCCTTCCCTCGGCCTCTGGTTCCTTCTGGTGTTCTCTGGTACTTTCTAGAATGTTTTAGTCCACTTTTCGGATTGAGTTACTTCACGGTCAAGTCTGGTCATCATATGTCTTGTATATTCCGGAACTTTCTCCCTCTTTCTCTGCATTTATCTGTTAAGTCCCTGGAAATACATAAATCACCAAAACTCGTGGAACTTATTAGTATAAACCTCTAATCTGAGTATATATTCAATTTATGTCCTTATTTCATCTCTTGTTGACATATAAAAGTATAGGATAACAGGTGTCAACAAGCTCCCTCAAAGCTTAACCTTTGCTAGTCTCTTAGCAAAGCTTTTCACCGAGTGGATCGGGAGTTGCTACAATGAATTATTTTCTCACAAATACATATGTCATCAATTTAAAATTCTCCTCCAAAGACAGGTGAAACATTCTGATCTTCTAACTTACTTTTATTACATGAAAAATATGGGGCTTTTACCTGCACTTAAATCTTAAGTAATTGAAAGACAGAACAATCAAGTCAAGCACTATGTTTCAAACTCTTCATTTCACCTCCTGCTCGAGTTTTTATAAATTTTCAAAATAAAACTCAAAGTTTCCATTGTATGACCCTTTCAAATCTCTCATATGTGGTATTTTTGGATCCTTACCAAGGCAATGATGTTATGCTTTCTCTCATGATATATGGTATTTGTGGAACAAGGCAAATGTATCATACCTTCTCTCAACCTATCTACTAAGGCTTATATCTGGAGCTCATAGGTGGGAGACAGCGTATACATACTTGCAAAGCATATATTGTAAAGTCAAACAATAGATCCAAAGGAACACGTCATACAATGTGAGTGTATGGGATATATTTGTGAGGTGGATATGTGGAGGTAATAGTATAAAGATCCTAATTCTACTATGCTCCTTCTGGAACAAATTGATCTCTCTCTTTGGAATTTTAAGAAGACATAAAAGAGAACTTGGGCTAGCTTTTCTTTTTATTTTATTTTTCAGAGAGGCGGGCATCTAAGTACCCATTGTTTTCATTTGGACACTTGTCCATTTTTTACTCTCTTTCATTTTTCTCTTTCTTTCTTTTTAGGGAGGTAGGCTCTACTCGCCCGTAGGACACTTGTCCATTTTTCATCTCCCCCTTTTTCTTTCTTTTTGCATTGCCCCAAGTTTCTTCTTTGTCAAACAGATATTTGAGAGATAATAAATAAAACACATGGAGCATAAATGGGTTTTTGAGAATAAATATAGGGTTGAGGAATATTTTTGGTGTTCACTCCTAGGATAGGAGTAAAACATTTTTGATGGCTAGCAAATGGATGAAGGATTTGTGGTGTGTATATAATGTGGAATATGTGGAGATATGGAATTGTATGACAAGTTCCCAAGGGTCTCAAGGGTTGACTAAACTCAATACTAAACAAGTAATGAATAAAAGAGTCTTCTTATTCTAAAACATGTATATAGCTGTGGTAGGAATTTTGAACTCTCTGTCATATAGGAAACTCATCATGCAATTTTCAGATTTTCACAAATCAAATCTCCAGAATTTAGTGTAACTAGGAGTAAGATAAATAGCAGCTCGGACTATCTCATATCATATCCGTCAATTACCTAGATTAGCTTAGATGTATGCTCCCACAAAATTTCAAGCTCAAAGTAAATTTTTCAAGTTTAAACAATTTTATTTATAGTATGGGAGAATTCTAAACCAATGATAGGTACTTGTAAGAAATTAAAACAGAGCAACTATTCATCATCTCCAAACACAAGAGATAGCTACTAATTTATTTAAAACAAACTAAAAACAAACTAATTATACACTCTTTTTATTTGGTTTTTCATGATTATGCATTTTTTAGCAAACAAAGCAAAGCAAATTTAAACAAACTATATAATATATAAAAATATAAAAATGGATAACTCGCGCCGGTCATAGGGACTTACCTGGTCAAGTGGGGGCAGCTCCCCAAGCTGGTGTTGATTCAGGGGTTCAACGACGTCCATGTATGGCACTGATCTCTTCATTCTGCTGTTCGATGGTATCTCTGATGTCGGTGATGTTCTGATCTGTTCGGGTGTTCCATTCTCTCTGGTAATTGTAATAGTTGACCTGGTCATACCTCATGTCTTGGATGGTGTTGAACATCCCTTGGAACGTGTATGCGTCATACCCTGCAAAAGAACTGCGAGCTGGTTCGGGGGTTGGTTGTGAGGTACCTGGAGTATCATGGAAGTAACCACTTCCATGATAAGGTTCTCGACGAATATGTGCATCATCGCCCTGCTCACTTGGGCCTCCTTGTTCAAATCTGGGTGACTGGTCAGCTCGACTGTAATCTGCTTGTGAAGGTGGGGGGTAGGTTCATGGCTGGTACCCTCCAAATGCTGGCTCTTGAGGTCTTGGGTCTGCACCTGTCCAAATTGGATCATGGGCACGTGTCTGACGAGTTTGCATGGCTCTCTGCATGTTAATTGGTTGTGCCTGCACATTCAACAGATAAGACTGCACACGATATATGGAGAGATCGGGGTTAGGCAACCGAATCTCCCCAATAGTAGCATGGGTCATGACATAAGTGCTTCCAATTTTCTTCAAAATATGTCCCTTACTAAAGAAATCAAAACCTATAACAGGTCTATCTTCCCTTATGTAGGCAACATGAGCATTATCATCCAAGAGTCCTAAGTGATTGGCAATTCTAGTGATAAGTGACGTGCAATTGACATTTCCTAGGAGAGTTGGTACAGCTATCCAATGCTGAACTAACATATATATCGGTGAAACTTGTCTTCTCTTTATAGCTGCATAGATCAACTGTAACTCTCCTACTCTAACATTATGACCATCCTTCCTAGGCAAAAGAGTGAAAAGCATCCATTTATGGAAAAAGCGAAAGGTGGGTAAGTGTAAGTCTCTGGCTTTTGCATCCAAAAATGCATCTACATTGGTCAAGTCTTTCCAAATAGTTGCTTGGTTGAAATCATCTAAAGCTACATCTAAGTCCATGACACAAGAGTGTAGAAAACTAAGTGCATCACTTAGATTTCTCCAAGTGAGAGAATACTTTGTTGTTGGAAGAATCTAAATGTGACTCCTTCATCGATTAACGAAGGGTGCAAAGAAATTCTATGGTTAAAAACTTAGAACCTTCCTCTGTGATTTTTAGCAAAAAGTTTCCCGGCCCAAAAAGCGGAAAATATGAGCAAATTCAACATCCATACCATGCGGATTAGGAGATCGGGGTCGATCTCAGGAGTGTGAGTAAACTTACGGTTCTTCAACTGACCGTACCTTGTTCTCTCGTATTGTCCACGAAACTTGAGGTGTGAGTCAGAGGTCAACCTCCTTATCTGGCGGCCGGGGGCTGGATGTGGTGGCACATCTTGCTCTGGTTCATAGCTCATCTCTGATGGGGCTCTGGAAGATGACTCTCCTTGTTGTTGGAGACGTCTTGATCTTCTGCCGCTAAACAATTTCCAGAAACTCATCCTGCAAAAGATTAGTACACAAACAAAAACAAACAAGAGACTAATGGGTTAGAATAAAAAGTTAGAAATCAGCCGTCCAAAGTTAGTCGTCCAGGGGTTAGTCGTTCGAAAGAAAGATCAAGAAGTCGTTTATTTTGACAAAACTTTCCCCTAACAAATTTTATCTTGATTACTCTATATGGACAGCACCTCCACTAATTTTTCTTGATTATTCTAATGCTCTCAAGATCTTCTCCTCTCTCAAGAATTTTTCTATTGCTACTAAGAACTTCCTTTCTCCTTCTCACTTCTCTTTCTCTCTACTACAAAGCCCAAAGCTTTCTGGATACTAGAACTTCGAGTTACAAGCTGAAATGTTGAGCAAAGCAATGTGGGTGTGATGAAGAAGCGAGGAGTGAAGGAGCTTTTATAGAGGAGGTCAGGGCCTGGCGGCCGCCAGTGTTGGTGGCGCCGGCCGCCATGGTGGTGGGTCCTCTCCCACTCACCTTCATGCAGCATATTGCTCACTCCAATGCCATGGTTTTAAGTGGGTTTTTCGGTGGAAAAGATTGGCAGGGAGTGGTGCATGGTGGTAGCTAGGTGAGGTTTGAGTGGTATATGTCTTGTCCAAGGTAGGTGAAATATGGAAGTTAGTGTATGACATGTAGGACCCATCACATAGTGACTCTATTTTTTGTATTTTTAAAATATATAAACGCAGGAGTAAAAATAATAATGCAATAATAAATATTTTTGAGCCTTCACAATAAATATTTTCACGAGTTGTGACACACAATCGTAAAATTATTTATATGGGGCATAGCTTTTCTGCAAGTAAATACTTGGTAGAGTAAATATAGATAATTGCCGACTTACCTTCCGATAAATGTCCATAGTTAAAGTCCTCGAACTGGGACTTCCCAAAATTTATTAATTATCGTGAATTCTCCATTTCGAAGATGGTACCAATGATGGTTCTTCTTTAATTTCTGATTCAATCTTATTTGCCGTCAAGCTAAGCTCGATCGGCTTTGAATGCGAACTTCTCTTCCTTTCCATTCAAGTTGAATGTAATCTCTCCAGTAGTGACATTGATATGTGCGTTAAATTTTACTTAGGAAAGGTCGTCCGAGAATGATTGATACTGAGTCCGGTGGCATATTCAAAACTACAAAATCCACGGTATAAAGAATCCTCGATATTAACTGCACGTTTTTTACGCAATTCCCGAGGGGTATCTCGATTGATTGATCTCGCCAATTGTAATGATATTGAAGTTGGCTCCAATGTTGTGTGCTTGAGTTTGTCAAAAACAGGACTTGGGCATTACACTAACACTTGCTCCAAGGTCACAAAAGTGTTTGTAAAATGATGATCTCCAATTGAGCAATTAATTATGGGGTATCCTCGGATCTGCGTCATCTTATGTGGCAATATATTAAGGATAGCCGCACCGCATTCTTCTCGTTAGCTTGATCACCTCCATAGTGGGTAGTGGTCTTTTCTTATTCAAGATATCTCCGAGATACTTGGCATAGGTTGGGACTTGAATAGCGTCTAGTAGAGGTATGTTGATATATAACTTCTGGATTACCTCCACAAATTTTGTAAACTGATCATCCACTTGGGGTCCACGGTTTCTTCTTGGATATGGTAGGAGATTTGTATCATGAAAGTCTTGTGTCATCCGAGGTTCTTGAGTCAAATCTTCTATGTCATCACTTTCTTCTTCTCTAGTTGGTTGTACCACGTGTCTTGTTGTTGTTGTTGTCTTTGCGGGGTGTTGTAATTGGTGTCCTTACTTGCTTTGTTTCTATTATCCTTCTTGGGTCAACGAGGATCACGTGTAGATTTACCTCTTCTTGTAGTAACATTATTTACCCGCTCAAGGTTAGTGGCAATAGATTTTGCAGCCAGATAACTTTGCTATTTGAGTTTCTATCTTTTTATTAAAAGCAAGTTGATCTTTAAAAAGCAAATGAGAAATTATCCATCTTAAGAGTTATATCTTCTAAAACTTTATCATTAGCAACAAGCTTTTTAAGAAGAACATCATTTAACTTATCTTGTTCCTCAATTAGTTCTCTTAAAAATGGGTTTCTAGGAATATTACCTCGATACTTACCTGGGTAGTTGAATCGCTGTTGAAAACTTCGTTAACGTCTTGTGATTGAGTTGATGTCGAATTATTAACAGCTAGGCTTGAATTTGATGCGGAGTTAATGTAATCTTGTAAATCTTGTCTTTCCCGCTTATCCTTGGCTCTTTGTTCAAGCCAATTCAATAACACATCCATCTAGGTTGATATTGCTTTTACTTCTTACGGAACTTCTTCTATCGATGGTAATGTTGGGTGTCTTGATTCCAAATTTGATTTTCGATATTTTATTCATGAGTGCTTCAGCTTTGTCAAGAGTGAGTGATAAAAATGATCCTTCAGCAGTTGCATCTAGTTGTTCTTGTGCTCTTTGTGTTAATCCATGATAGAATCCTTGCATAAGCAACCAATCTTCTATTCCATGATGAGGGCAATCTGATATGTATTCTTGTAAACGTTCCCAAGCACCTGGAATTGATTCTCCTTTCTGCTGTTGGAAATTGGTAATTTTTCCTCGTAGGACATTGGTTTTACCCGTGGGAAAGAACTTTGATAGGAAAGCTGTAGAACATTCATCCCATTTCTTGATTTCTTCTTTGTTGGCGTAGAACCATAACTTTGCTTTTTCCTTCAATGAGAATGGGAATAAGCGGAGTAATATGATATCTTGGGGAACATCCTTGGGTGAGAAGGTGTTGGCAATCTCCAGAAAATTCTGCAGATGTAAGCGTGCATCTTCGTGAATCTTTCCACTGAATGGAGTAGCTTGTATCATGTTGATGAGGCTTGGCTTGAGCTCAAACTCAAGATCTTTAATTTGAAGTGTTGGTCCTGTACGAATGTTCTCATTGCTTGGAGCAGAGAACTCTCGTAAGGATTTTCCAGCCATAGCTTCAAAAACTGATGTATGCTCTCTTAATTGATTTGATTCTGATGAATGAAGTGGAGTGAATCACAATTAATTTTCTAATTTGATAAACCCTATATAAAATAAACAAAAGAAAAACAAGGGTAAGCCTGCTAAAGGAGCTACCTAGTTTTAGATTCTCATCATAAGTTTCCATTTATCAATATATCTAGCTATCTTTTATTTCCTCCCGACAACGGCGCCAAATGCTTGTTGATAAATCTAACGTCACTATAACATTAGGTGGAGTTAATCTCACCTAAGGCTATAAGCCATCGAGAGAAACTCAGTGTGGTTCATCTCTTAACACTACTATGTGCTAGGTTGTCATCACCAGCAGCAATGCTAGGAAATGCATAGGTGATACTTGTGATATGTGTTGTTTGCAATCTAAGGAAATAAATATAAAAAGTCTATCCGCAAGCGCACAGATATAAATACCACTTTGTAGCATTTCACCAGGGAGTAATCAAGGTTTTGTCATTTATATTCTACCACGGGGAGGAATAATTGAAAGGTGGGCACAAATATAATTAATAAGTGGCATACTTATGAGAGATTCTGTTACTAGTGCTTACTTTAGCGAGGGGTAAACCAATAATGATAATAATATGATAATGATAAATAAAGGCGAGAGGCATCACACACGAGATAGGGAATAACTACTACAAGTTAGACTTAACATTGGAATACTTTAAGAGACGAGAATTCATCTATAGCATTTAATCTACTAAGTCATTACATCTACTCTAAGGCATATGTTATTATCTATAGCATAGTAAACTCTAGATCATGTATCCGGATGACTATCAAGGAAAATCAAGAGCGAAACAAGATATTCCCCATAATCATTGTCCACTTGTCTTATAGACGGAGGGTGGATTCCAAAGGACTCAACAGGATCTGTCACTCCCGCGATCTACCACACGACCCGGAATATAAGGTGCATTCGCGGAGTAAATCATATATAAGCACCACGCTTACATAAATATCTTTACCACCTAACCCACTCGAGTATTGAATTAGGCGCTCTACGAATAGATACATATATCTATCATAAACTACATCTATATCAATCATACTACTAGAATAAAGTAAGAACATAGCAAACAAACACATATTATTAATAAAGTGCAAAGTCATAGATACAAGATAATTCATACCGTAAAAAACTTGAAGATCGAGAACTTTGGGTAGGTACACCCGAAATCTAATTGAATGCATCGCTAATCAACTTGGATGAACTAGAACTAGAACTAGTAGCTAACCCTAATCTCTGGGTGGAGATACTCTCTTCTACTACGCCTGACTTTGGTTGATAATGAATTACAATGAATTAGTACGCAATTAGGTTTAACCACGGGGGCGGAGGTCTTTCTTATATAGGCCTTGGCGATGAACGATGACCATTGGATCAAACCGACCTTCAATAACGGTGTAGATACAACCTCAAAGTCGGTTGTAAACCGACCTAGAAAGCTGAGGCTGACAGGTGGGACCCACCTGGCGGCCGGCCTAAATGGGCCTGGCAGCCGCCAGGGTCCATCCTTCCCTCGGCCTCTGGTTCCTTTTGGTGTTCTCTAGTACTTTCTAGAATGTTTTAGTCCACTTTTCGGATTGAGTTACTTCACGGTCAAGTCCGGTCATCATATGTCTTGTATATTCCTAACTTTCTCCCTCTTTCTCTGCATTTATCTGTTAAGTCCCTGAAAATACATAAATCACCAAAACTCGTGGAACTTATTAGTATAAACCTCTAATCTAAGTATATATTCAATTTATGTCCTTATTTCATCTCTTGTTGACATATAAAAGTATAGGATAACAGGTGTCAACACATGTATGATAATTTTTCCTGCACTCTACATGCAAAAACATGAACATTTTGTACAGGGGACCACTATTTTATCATGCACCAAAAATTAGATATGCATTTATCTAGAAACATGGCATACAAAAAAATAAATGTAAATAAATATAAAAACTACCAGAAAATGCAACCTAGCATTTTTATCATGTAGATCTACTCATAAGAAGCACAACAAAATTGGTTTCACTCAAAAAGGACTTAAAACGAGCAAGATATGGAATTTACAGGCCATGCATGCATTTCTGGAAAATAGAAAAGATAAAGGATATATCGGCGGACGGTAGGGGCCCGCATGTCGGCCTCACGTAACAGGGCGGCGGCGGGCGGCGGTGGATCTTCACCGCCAGTGGACCTCCGGCGAAGCCAAGGGCATCTATGGACTCGTCTCGAGGAGATCTACGGATTTGTGGCCTTGGTGCATGCTTTGGTGGACGCTTAGCGGCGGCGATGGCACGCTGCGGCGATGGGGCGGGCGGTGCGTCGGGCGGGCGCGGCCGCCGTTCGGGCGAGGACTCAGCAAATGGACCGCGAGCATGAGGTTTGCCATGACGAGGCGATGCAAATCCCCTAGCCGGTCGAAATGGAAAGGCGACGGGATGACGCCGATGGCGGCGACATGCATGGCGACGACGACGGCGTTCCAGCCGAGGTCGAGGGCGGGAGGCTCGATTGGTGGGTGTCGAGGCATCGCCAGACGAGGCGGTCCTCGTGCGCGCAAAAAGCGATGTAGTGGTGGTCGGGATACGCCGCCACGGGCGACCGACGGCCCGGCGGGCGGCGGCGCCGCTGCGGGTCCGCTGTGGTCGGGGCGTAACAGGGATCATCGATTGGGCCTACACGGGATGCAACATGTCAAGGCGGTCACGGAACATAGATATGGGCAATAAAACGGTGAGGGATGGCGCGGCGGATGAGGTTCGACGCGGCGGCGGCCATGGATGCCGGTTTTTCCGGCGAGCGGCAAAACGGCCGATTGGCCCTCACCTTGCGTCGGCAGAGGCTGCGAGCGGGTTAGGGAAGTGGAGTAGAGGATGGAGGAGTGACCGGTGGCATTTGAGGAGCTGGGACGCGGCGGTGGCCGAAGGTTGGCCTGCGGCGGCGCACGCGGCAATGGCGATGGCGGTGCCACCGGGCGCCGCTGGCTGCCGTCTGCGTTCGCGTGGAGCGAAGGGAAAGGAGGAGGCGGGGGATGGCTTGGCGAGCACGGGCGTGCGTTGTCCCCTTCTACAAGGTGCGGCGCGGACAAGGATGGTAGGAGGACCGCGACACGCGCGCGTGGCGGCGCGGCAGCGCGTCTTGGCGGTGGCCGGCCACGGCCTTTGGAGACGGTCAAGGTCAAAGCGTCGCTAAAGATCGAATTCAAAACCCTAACCGAGCTAATTTGCCCCCGTGCTTTGAGATACGTGCCAAATCAGCCAAAACTCATATTGAATGAAATGTTCCTCACAAAATTCTGAGCAATCCATCTATACCAACTTTCTCCAAACTCGGCCTAGATTTGAAACTACGATTCGGTCAAAAAGCTAAACTACTCCGAGGTCAAAATAAACCCTAATTTCATGCTCAAACCAAACTATTTTGGACTTTTCGAACATGATCCACCCACTTTCATGAAACAAGCATGTGATGACTTATGTTCTACATGAAGTTAGCTACACTTTTCATGAAGGGTGCACACACATGCATAAACCCAAGCTAGGACTTTTAAGCAAAACAAAACAACTCACTTTCAAAGTCAAACAAGGTCAAATCAAGTCAAACTATCATTATAAAACATAATTAGGGAACATGACCAACATCGACCTTTCTCTAAAACATCCTATAAACATTACTAAGAATAAATAAATATTAAACAACTAATTATGCAAGCATTTCATACATGAAATGATAAGAAAAAACAATAACAAGCAAATTTAATGCATTTAAACAGGCAAATGACATGTATCATTTCATGTGCATGAATGCATATGATTACATGATGATTATGCTCATAAAATGCATATGCTAATGACATGCTTAACACCAGGGTGTTACAGTCTATTCCCACTTGTTGCGATGACGTCTTCTATACTATGTGTTGCAAGTCTTTGCTTTTGCTCCTGGGGGGGCGAGGACTAGACCTGAGGGCATGGTCTCCATATCTCTCACCCTTGTTGTTATCATGTGAACCCGTCTTGGCTCTTGTATCTCTGTTTGAACTATGTTATAAAACTACTTTGTTCCTGCTGCCACTAAACTTGTAATAATTTTAGTACACTCTGTTATGTAATATATTCTCCCTTGTTCTCTGTGAAATAGTTTTACGGCGTGATTGTTGTACATCGCTATATTAGTACGATCCTGATGGTTTGGTTATAAGCTAGACCAAGTGGATTTTAGTTCATAGGCCATATTATATGGAGTCCAGTCGGGGTTTGATCACTTTCATGGCAAATTTTCACACTTAGACACTTATAATTTTCGTTCTGTGACAGTAGACTGCCTACCCCATGGATTATTTGTGGTAGCTAGCCCGTGGTGACAACCTTGTCTAGTCTCTATTCCTCCCGTGTGTAATACAAGTTCTTAAAAGGTAGGTATTGGCATATGCAAACATCCTTAATAGGAATAGAGTAGAATCCATCCCTGGTAGTGGTGCCAGAAATGTTAGCTTATTGGTATTTCTTAGTGGAAATAAAAATAATCCGCAAACACATAGAACTGCCGTGGTTCTTCCTACTATTCACTACAATACACTGTTTTTTTCATATTTAATACACATATAGGTAATTTATTGTTCACACGTGCTGCACTTCGTGAACCAGCACAGCGGAGCGTGGCCGATTGTGCTAGTCGCGTATACTCCCACCATATTGGAAAAGGAAAACGCGTTTTGAATAAGGGTTGGGTCAAACATTAGGAATATAAATCATAAATAACTTTTAAGTCGTTGAGTTTGGAAATATAAAAATCATATCAATAGATTTGTCTTGAAAATTACTTTCATAAAAATATACATATATAACTTTTTAATAAATATTTTTATAGAAAAGACAAGTAAAGGTTGTTTTTTTTTAGAGACCGTGTCGCTGTCCTAAACGTCTTTCTTTTCAAGTATGCAGGGAGTACTCCATACCTATTTGAGCATATATTTCAAGAAGTATTGCCTCATCAGGCCAGGTGGGAATTTTCCCAACATGCAATTTATTGTACTTCCATGCATTCTTAATTAACAGTGACGACGTCTCAATTCTGAATATGTTTAGAGACGGACTTTTGTGCTCATTCTCTGAATCATTATTAATAGTGACAATGTCTTGAAGGCGCATGTGTTGCACGCCTCCGAAAATGTTTTGTTTCTCAGAAAGGATTCAATACATGTGTTGCACGCCTCTGATTTTGTTTTTTTTTTTTCCAAAAAGGAGTCAGTAGGGAGTGTTAATTCCCTGATCATTTGTTTGTCCTTCCTATTGGAAAGTGGACTGCGAGTGAGTTATGTGACTATGTCGTCTTACTCCGTACCTATTTGGGCATATTTCAAGAAGTATTGCCTCATCAGACGTGTTCGGTGTATTTGCCACCATGCAATTTACTTGTACTTCCATGTATTGCCTCCGTACGGGCGACAAAATGGCACACTCTCATTCTGCCGGCCTCAGCTTTCGATTCGTTTGGCATTGACTACTTTGTGTGGTGTTTTGCTTAGCGACACGTACATGGTTCTTCTTCCATTCCACGCTTATAAAGACGGAAACGCACCAAGTGAATCCATACTTCGGTTGTTGCCCGTGAAGGATATCAACCAGGATCAGATCGAGAGCATAGCTAGGTTACTATATAGCAAGCCTTGTGGAACTAGGTCTTGATTGGGTCACCGATAGAAATACTCCATGGCTTTGCAAGGCCTCGTGGACTGGAGGGGACGCCCGGTTAACCCAAAAAAGCAAGGTGGAGTCAGAGCCAGCCTGTTCGTCTACTGTAAGTATATACTATAGCCATGGTGGCTTGTTCTTGTTTCAACTTCTTTCATTTTATTCTCTATCACATATACTATTAAATTAGCTAAAATCTGTTGTTGGCAACATACATGCATCCATGCCCGTGCATGGATACTTATATTTTATTTAAATTTTGTAATTGGTGAGAACTCAATTTTAATTTTGTTCAATCAAACTGAAAGCTATACATATATATGTTGTTGACACATAAGGGTTTGTTCCACTACTGTGTTTGTATAGTCCTCATCACGATGTCGAATATGGCAAACCTACCCATGATTACGAACCTAGTGACCTACTTGCTTGGGACGATGCACATGGACGTGAAGGACGCCTCCACCACCGCCACAAACTTCTTCGCCGCCATATGTTTCTTCTGCTTCTTGGGTGCCTTCATCTCCGACTCCTACATCAAACGCTTCTACACCATCCTCATCTTTGCTCCAATCGAGATTTTGGTAATTATAACTTTATAAGTGGAGTTACTACACAGTTGTACCAAATGGAACACAGTAGTAGTACTGCATCTACTTTAAACATTTTGCGACTTTTTTTTTTTTTTTTTTGAATTACACTTTATTGACATAAACAAGCACTAGTAGAAATATGATCATCCGTGGACGATGTGCTCGTGGACGCTGCAACACTTTAAATCTATGTCTATTTTAGTCATAAGTGTGCTTGCGGTGACTTGAATTTTAGTAACGATCATGAAAATAAGGTCCTGTTTCAAGGAGATGCGTCATAGATTATGTTTTTGTATTTTGCTGTTTCCCCCATACCCATGTGGCCCGTGGGTTGTTTTAACACCTTTTTTTTTTTTTGACATTATCGCCGGACAACCCGCTTTTTTTTTTTTTTTAAGTGGGGCACAAGTCGTCGTGGCGATTTTGGGTCAACCAGCGTGTCCCCCCGGCGACGTTGAGCTCTTTGGAAATTGTATTTGGCAAAAAAATTGCTCTTGCAACAAACCCATGACTAGGTAGTGCACGGGTAGTAGCGCTACCACCGCACTACATGACCTTTCATGTTGAAGGGTTGGATTTTTTTCTCTTTGTAAGTTGAATAATAAATCATGGGTGCATGTCGATTAAACTAGTAATTAATTAAACTAGTTTTTGTGGTTCAAAAATTTTGGTGTGAAGGATTTATAATAAAATGTTTGTGATCACTAGATATGGTATTAATGAGTCATGAAATCATCTTACAAAATGCAAAAAAGTGCTTCATATAGAGTTTGAACTCATGACCTTAGGCATCCCAACCATTCACCTTACCATTGAGCTACGACCACAATTGTGATAGTGGATACAATTTAACGTATATAGTTCCTCACAAGTGATTGTGACTTTTCTTCACAAATCAAAACTATTTTTCCTGAGCCCCACCCGTCTAGTCACGTTTGTGTCACCCACCCACTTCAACCCAATCAAAAAATCAATCTAGACAAGTAAAAGGAAAAAAAAGACAAATAAAAAAAAAAAAAAAAAGTACATTAAGGTGTTGAACCTACGACCCCCAAGTTGGCAGCGATCCAACTAAACCACTAGGATGGAAGAATGTATTGTTGAGTCTTATCAACTAGCATTATATAAAAAATACAATATATACTTCAGGTTGACATTTGAAGCGACTAACGATTTCAACTAAAAAAAAGTCATAGATACAAGAGTTGTAAAACTTATCAAGATCTATGATTTGATAAAATAGTACTATACATCGTTTATAATCATGAACATCTCTCAGTTTGGACCCGTAAGCTTCCCAAAAAATAAAATGATTTCGACAAATTGTACTATACATACTTCACAATTGAACATCTCTCACTAAGTTATATAGGACTATTTGAGCCATATATGCCTTTGCGATGGATGTACAACAACACTTTATTGAAAATCACTTGAACTTTATATGTGATGCTTATAGACCAAATTCATGTGACTATACAAGTTTTTAGATTTTTCTAGCCACTTTATGGTATTTTAACAATTATTCCTTAGTAATTCAACAAATAATTACAATAATTACTAAACTTAATCTTGAGAAAATATGATTAAAATAAAAGTTGTGGATCTAAAAAAGTTATAGAAGTTTATAGTTGACAACTTTTTCATCTAAGATCATTTTATCATCATAAGTAACTAATATTAGTAAAACATGCACTAAAATTATTATAATCGAATTTTTTTTTTTTTTTTTTTTTTGAATTTAAATTCTATTTTGGGCCGTGATGTGCGTTGGCCCAAATTATTAGACACATGATCTCAGTCGTCCAAGTTCATCTAACGATTCATATTGTGCTCATCACAAATAAATTCAAGTCAATCCACGCTCCCAACCCTAACTCCTCACATCCGCCGGTCTCTTCTCTCGTCGATTTGTCTCTTTGACTCCTCCCGATCTGGCGCAGAGCCTGGCGGTTTGCCTCCTCCGTCTTGGCGTGGTGTGCCCCCGTCCCCAACCCCGGCGGCGTCCAGCGGGCGCGCGGCCTCCTCGTCTGTCCCCGACGAGGCGACGGCTCGGCCCCCGCTTCCTGGTGGAGAGGAGTCACGTGACCGTGCGACTGTGAGCGAGGGCACAGCATCGAGCGAGGGCGCCTCCATCCCGGCCTTCCCACATCGGCAGCGGCACCTTGCCTCGCGTGGATGAGGTCCCCAGCGGCGTTTACAGGTTAGCCCCCTTCTCTTCTAATCTAAGAATTTGATTACAACACTGGAGGTGAAATTTATTCCTAATGCCCCGGCCTCAGTCGATCGCAGGGCAACACGTTCGAATCAGTTCGTCCAGCAGAGCGGCTGTGGCCGAGGGTACAGGGCACGGCGGCCTTTGGCGGTGGTAGATCGACCGCAACACCCTTCTCTACATCTACAGCCTACTCCGCGTGATCTACATGACGGCTGCTCATCTTTCAGTGGGATCATGTGGCTATGATGCCTTCAAGATCCAGGCGAGATCCCTGCTGCCACTGTCAAGTGGGATATTTTCTGTTTTTTTACATCTCGTCTCGCTGTTTTCCACAGATTCATGGTGCACATGATGAAAGTCGAGAGCTGTCATGGGCAGCAGCAGTGCACACATTTGCATGCAAGCAGGGTTTCATCTGGCAACGATAATGAATGTGGATATGCATAAAAAATGTTACTAGTTTTTGGTCCTTTGTGCACACCGTGTGTGATATGTGATATGCTAAAACATGTGTCTATGCAAGTCCTTCAGGAAGAGGCTCATGACCGTGCATCGCGTCCGTGGTGGTGTGCGACCTTGTTCTCGACATCCTGTATGGTGCATGCTTATTTCTTTCCCCAGGATTTGTAGTGAGATTCAGAATACTACTAGAGTAGCATTTCAGGTTGCTGCCCGTCCGTGGTGGCCAGCTTTGAGCTCTGAACCTTTTTTTTTTTTACCTGACTTTGTAAATATTGTCAACTGCTCAGATCTCGAATTCAGCTGCCCTTGTTGCTGCCTGGTAGGGGATGATTCTTGTTGGGCTTCACGAGCTTAGTGTATATATGTGTTGTAGATTACATAGGCATTCCTTTACACATGACGATACAAATAGTAGTAGGTAGTTAGCATGTATGTTTGTTTATTCATGGTTTTGAAAGTGTGAATTTTTAGGACGATGTAGTTACGACATGGTGCAATGCGGTGGAACCTGGAAAATGAGACTAGTAGGTATTTGATTTGTTTCTTAAATGTTCCATCTATCATTGAAAAATAGCTCACATATGGATGTATTACCACTTAAACTGACTATGGGTTAACTGCATGTTGAGTGCTATTTGCTAGAAACCTTTTTTCTTTTTCCTAATTATTTCTGGAAATCTGTCATTCCAGTTTACAAAGCTGCTTTGGTATTCAAAAGGCATCAGTGAATAAAAAAATTGTTGTTTTGAATTCAAACTTAGTTATTGCTAAGATGTTTCTGAACTCATATATGTTACTTTTCTCATTATCTAATCTCTACTAGTAAAGAACAAGTTCTTGTGTGCCTGAAATATTGTGTTTTGATTCTTAGGGGCTGCAACTACTGTTGGTGGTAAATCAGACAGAGGAGAGCATGTTGACTAGCAATTTTCTACTGATTTTGATGCTCAAGTGATGGAGGAAACCATGGGAGATTGAGCTCCACTTTAATAATAGCTTTTTGATGAATATGTATTAGTATCAAGCTAGTTTTCCTCTATATTATTCGTTACTCCTCACGTACATGGGTTGTAATACTAAATTTCTGTATTAATATATGGGCTGTATCGATATATTTTGTTGTGAAATTTAAATGGGTTGATTCTTAAATGGGCTGATCGTAACTTATGTGATGAACGCATAAGTGATTCCGGTGACGAATATATATTATTTCTCTGATAAATTGATAATTCCATCTGTGACAAAAATCCCAACCAATAATAGTATTCTTGCGGCGCCGTTCGAATGCTACCAAACGGTTGGTAATGACGACAAAACAGGACACTTTCGGTGGCGTATCGGATCGTCACAGGACTACAAAAACGCCCGTTAACGGGCGCCGTTAAAACGACCGTTAGGCGGAAGATTATGACGAAAACTATGGTTCTTCCATGACTAAAAAGGCATCATCATAGATTGAAAGTACATCCATGACGACTTTATTTGTCACTGATTGGAGGCACATCTGTGACGAAAATATACATTTCGTCACCGATGACCAAATGTGGCGCGACCTCGGTGGCGATATGAATTTCGTCAAAAACTCGTCCGCAATGCTTTTGGGTGACGATTTGGGCACTTTTTGAATGTCATCAATGAGAAAATCCCTAGTAGTGAAGGTTTAATTTTGGACAATGCTTTTTCGTCAAAACTTTTGAAACTTCGACAATTAAATACTCCCTCCATTCCAAATTGTAGTTCATTTTGACCTTTCTATATCCATTTGTTTTACTATGTATCTAGACATAATGTATAATAACTAGGTGCATAGTAAAATTAATGTCTATAGAAAAGCTAAAGTGAACTACAATTTGGAACGGAAGGAATAACATCTTACTATAGATATATATTGATTGAAAACATATATAAATCAAGTACCATGGTCCTTGCTTGCCATGAATGGGCAGGGGGTACATGCTCCTCGCATACCAAGCACACTTCCCGTCACTTCACCCGCGGCGTGCGACATCATCAACAAACCCGGCGGTTTGCACTCCGGTGGCGGTCGCAACCCGAGCTTGCTCACCCCGGGCCTATACCGATCCCTATCGGTGAGAGCTCGGTCGCGCCGTCGTGCCATAGCGCTGGGCGCCGACCATTCGGCGAGGACAACCCAGCGGAGCTTCCGGCAAGATTGGCTTCTTCAACCGGTTCGAGATCAGCTTTTCCCTTGGAGCGGCGGTTGGGGTCGTCTTCTTGGTGTGGGTGCGGGACAACGTGGGATGGGACCTTGGCCGGCGCTCGCTGGGCTCATGGTGCTCGTCGGCACGCTTCGGCGTCGCCGTCGGCCTGCCGTTCTACCGGCACCGAAGCCCGCCAGGAGCCCCATTACGAGAATCCTAAAGGTACTTAAGCTCGCCTTCGCCACGTGGTAGTGGAAAAAAAAACTTGATGAGATTTGTCGTGGCCTGCAGGTTTTGTGGCGGCGTTTAGGAAGAGGACGCTACGGCTGCCTGAGAATCTGATGGAGATGCATAGTAAGGTCACTGACGGAAGTGGCACGATCGTTGAATCTATGGAGAGAACTGCTGGCTTCATGTAAGGAGTGCTTTTCTTGTCCAATTCTGTCTTAACATTATTTTATTATAGGGGAATTGGTGATTATGTCCCTCGCTCGAGGGAAATGGTGATTTTGCCCTCATTTTTTGATATGTGATTTTACCCTTGGCATTTCGAATTGAAGACAAGTTTTACCCCTATTCTCGTGAACACCACTTGATGGTGTTAAAGGACCATAAGAAGACCAATTTGCCCCGGAAGTCGGCCGCGTGCGGGGGTGTCGCCCCTGACGAGCTGTCCGGGAACATCGTTGCCTCGGGGTGGCCGGGGAGGGAGGGTTGTTGCCCGCCCCGCGCGCGGAGGGAGGGGTTGTTGCGCCGCGACCCGCCCGTCATCAGATCTCGCGGCTACGCCCACGGAACTTCGTGCCGCGTCGGGTGCCTAGCTAGGGTTTTGGGAGGTTCGGGCCGGCATTTTGGAGTCGAGGATTGAGTGAGTCGAGGGGAGGAGGCAGGGCCGGGGTAGTCCAGGGAACGTCCGGGTCTTCTATTTTTTTTTTTTTACATGTCCCACTAACGCCATCCAAACCCAGGGGTAAACAGAGGGCTCGTCTTGGAAACAGAGCGGCAAAATGGCAATTTTGCCACGGCAATTTCTTATGTTCATATAGGTTCAAAATGGCAAAATAGAAACAGATAGGTTCAAAATGTTCATATACTAGAACCAAACCCTGCATGTTGCCACGGCAATTTCTTAAAAATAAAAATCTTAGTATACTTCATTATACTACTATACGATATTCTCTATTTACTGATATATGAATTTGACTTTTTGGCCCCTCGTATCAGCTGCCTTGACTTTGACTTCTCTTTTTATTTATTTTGCATCCAAGGTTCCTTGACAAGGCGGCGGTGGACAACGGTGACACACGGGCATGGTCGCTGTGCACGGTGGCGCAGGTGGAGGAGGTCAAGACCATCCTCCGCATGATTCCCGTCTTCCTCGCCTCCATCCTCGCCTACATCCCCTTTCTCGCTGCTGCTCTCGCTCACCGTACAGCAGGCAGCGAGCATGGACACCAGGCTGGGCAGCATCACCATCCCCGCGGCGACCCTCACCGTCATCCCCATGTTCCTCCAGATCCTCATCCTACTGGTCTATGACCGCGCCATCGTGCCGTGGCTGCGGCGTGCCACGGGTACGCCGGGCGGCATGACGCACCTGCAGCGCGCCGGGTCGGGTTCGCCTCCAGCGTCCTGGCCATCACCACAGCTGCGCTGGTCGAGGGTCGCCGCCTCCGCATGACAAGCCCCTCGACGATGTCGGGCGTTCTGGCTGACGCCTCAGTTCGGCCCTCCTCCTCTGCATCTTGGGCGTCACCTCCTTCGTCGGCCTGCTCGAGTTCTTCTACAGTGAGGTGTCCGCGGGCATGAAGTCCATCGGCAGCTCCTTTGTCTTCTGCATCCTCGGCGTCGCGGCGTGGTTGGGCAGCTTACTTATCCAAGTGATCAACGACGTCACCCCTGGCTATGGGTGGCTCGGCGGCGACAACCTCAACGCCAGCCGCCTCGATCTCTTCTACTGGCTCCCTCGCCGTGCTGGAGCTCGTCTCATTCGGTCTCGTGCTCTGCGCGTGGAGCTACACCTATAGGCATGATCCCAGGATGCAAGCCACAACCACGGATGGTTCTGATTCTCACGCCTGGAGGACTGGGTGATAGCCCAGTTGGTTGGTTCCCAGGTGTTGGAACCAACCGCTCCCGACTTCGATTCCCATCGGAGGCGGTTCTGGCGCCTCATTCTCTTCTTAATGAAAAACCGCCTAGTTCCTCCTAGGTTGGGTCTCCTTTTTTTTTTTTTTTTTTTGATTCTCACGCCTGATCAGTATCTAGTCGTAGTATCGATCGTATACAGGTATGGCGTTTACCTTACTTGACCATATATTCATGGCAAGTGCTATTCTATATATAGGGATGAAAAGGAAAACTGGAGCCCGATCGATAGGTGTCGAACAAATAATAGAGTCGACACAGCATATCTTATCTTACTATTACTAATTGGAGGCTCGACGTTAATTCTCACCAGACGTCCTAGAAAAAAAGATAAATCCTACAAATTCTCACAATAATCAGAAAGATCTAGCCATCAATTAGATCTCCATTAATATTAATAGCCATTAGATCTATTCTATTTTCATAAACAAATTACCCACCTGCCATTACGAAATATAATGTGCTATAATTGCAAAAAACCCTTACGCATAATAGCAATACATCTAATTGAAAAGAAAAATATATTATATTATCATCACATCCTTCTCGTGGTATTTTTGCCAAGCGCCGCCACCACCGTAGCTGCCGCCGGCAATAGACTTTTCAATCCTGTGGTGTACTACGTGCTAACGCCTTCCTATTTCTTGGCAAATCAATCTTCCTCTTTCATGGCAGCACGGCCTGTGATTTCATAAATTAGGTGAGCTTCTTTGCGGTAGTTGTTCTTCAATTACCTAATCAATCTCCTATATATTTGAGCCTTGAAATACAGGTTCGAGATCTAAAAAAGGCATGGCAAACCAGATTATCATGGTTTGGATGAGCTGATGCTGGACATCACGCAGCTGAATCTGAACCTTTGCATCCTTTGTCGATGGATGGGTGAAGCTACAGGTAGTACTCTTGGAGCAGCGTAGATCTAATAAAATGACTTGGATACCGTCCATTAATATTAATAGCCATTAGGATGGCCACATACTCTATGTGTGCTAGAAAAATAGATTAATCATAGAAATTCTTATAATAATCAGAAAGATCTGGCCATCAATTTGATAACTATGGATATTAATAGCCATGAGATCTATTATGTTTTTCTAAGAAAATTACCCACCTGCTATTATGAAATATAACATCCTGTCATTGAATTCCTCTCACGTGTAACAATAGATATAATAATTATTTGCCATCCTATCTCATGTCACGCGTGGTATTAGCCATATGGGCCGCTGCTACCGACCATAGTATTGGAGCTTCGATCAATCAGCGTGTTCTTGCTGCAGGCTCAAGTTTTGGTGGACTGCGAAATCTATGTCGACATTGTTGGCACAGATGAGTGACATGTCATGACTAAGCTACAGATATGCTACTCTCTCTCGCTCATAGTACCCACCTCGCCAATCTCTACTCCACAGTTCAGTTTGGCCATACACGTAAGCAAATTAGAGTAAAGAACAAATAAATCTCATATTTATTAATAGGAGTGAAGGAAAGAACTAGATGATAGACGAGACAAGCTATCTAAAAATGGTGCATCATAAGAAAGGCAAACAATGCTGGGTAGTACTCTTGGAGCAGCTACGCTGCTCTTGCCACTCATACTCTGCATGCTCTCGGTACAGGTATGTTGTGTTTGTGTGTTCTCGATGCAGGCTCAAGTTTTGGTGGGCGGTGAAATCTCTGTGGACATTATTGGCACAGATGAGTGCCATGTCAAGACTAAGCTACAGGTATGTTACTCTCGCCGCTCATCGTGCGCGCCCCGCCAATCATCTGGGATATGTCATTTCAAAATAAATTTTAAAATAAATACCTATTTTTTAAACAATTATCCACATGCATTAGAAAAGATAATGCAAAGTAACCAATGCGTTTGCAATCAAATTATACATATATGTAATTACAAAGTCAAATATAAATTAACACAATTTATATGTATTAGAATTACCCACTACAACCATCCTATAAATCAATGAAAATACAAAAATATGTCTACATATAAATACTAAAAGAAACTATTAAGAAAAATAATTTAATTTCTATAAAGTATAAATTACACACTTTTTCAACTGTTATACCAGTAAGAAAAAAAAAAAAGTGTGTAAAACTGTTCCTTTCACAAACCATATGAAATATTATGTCTTATCAATATTGGCAATTTAATTTTAAGCATGCTATATTTCATAATACAATTATGTAATAGTGCCACGGTGCAAGGTGAAACTTCTATGTATACAATTGTAAGAACAAAGAGACTACATAGGATCTATAATCTTTTCATATAAAAGTAAATACGATATTTGTCAATAAAATATACAATAAGCACTAGAACTTCAACTAAGCAAGCATATAAGAAACTTGCAATATATAGCTTAAAACTTGAATTTAAAGTATAGATTCATGGTGGCACAAAAGGTACAGAATAATAGCATATGTCACGTAATAAGGTATTGCGCTATAAAAAAAATTAAAATCCATTAACTTCTAAATAGAGGTCCCTAATAGAGCCTCCATGTTACATGTTATTCTTTTTTGACGCCCACTAGAAAAAATAAAGATAATTTCTAAAAAATCTCACCAAAGTCAGGAGCATGCATCCATCAATTATGTGACAATCTATGCTATTTTCTATATAATTACCGACCTCTATCAATATGTAAATCCATATAAGGTATCTAACAATTTTTATTAGATACATATATATGTAGCCCCTTAAATTTACATCTAAATTTTGGCTTCTAATATTATCCAAAAATCTAAAATATCCTATTAAATCTACATCTAAAGTATCAATATATTTAATAGAAAAAATATTTAAATCTCGATAAAGAAAAATATATTTGTTTCCATGTTGTCCACTTCTATTAATGATAGTAGATTATAATTTGATTAATGTAAACATACATATTGTGCTATCCTATTGGTCAAATACATGCGCATACATGAGGAATCAATATTTATGTCATGTTTTAGCAATCTTGAAAAAATCATGCATTAATGATATTAACAGACTATGTAAAATTATTCATAATCATGAGATATAATTTATACAAGTTATTACTTCACATAATTTATACACTTTAACTAAAGAATTTAACATATTTTTTATTACTATTATAACCATCACTGTATAAATAACTCTTTGGCAATAAAATTCAAAGAACATCTAGACAAGTGAGGAGGATAGTGAGGACTGCAGGTGGCTATATCTTCATATTCTTTGAGATATATTTCTTAGGTGCAAATAGTAGTTATAATGATTAAATATTAATATCCTCTTGAGGTTAGCATTTCAACCCAGCCTAAAACTCCTATCAAGCTCTCTCATCTTGAGCAATCAAAAGTAGGTTTAAAGTGAAAATTTACGCCACCATAGTACATAGTATCTATTATGCATATTGTGTTAGCAAATAGCCAAAGAGAAAAAATTAATTAATACAAAGTAACTTTATAATATCTAGAGACATTAAACAATAACTAATTAATACTTATATCTCTTATAAGATTTTAACCCGCGTCTTGAGCACGGGTTGATGGACTAGTTGTTAGAACAGTGCTTCTATGGCACCACACATAAACCTTACTCGTAACCTGAACTCCTGAATCCCTCACGTATTTACTATGGGACGAAGTGTAAATGAGTCCCTACTCCCTAGGCTTTCATCAGTTCACTCGTGATTTGAGAGACCACTGCCGCCGGCAGTTACGGAGCCAGAAATTTACGGCTGAGTTTGCCAAATATTGCTGCTGCAGAAACAGCGCCGCCACCGCATCTCTTCTTCGCGCTACGACTAAGACGGGGAGGAAAAGGGGCGGCAGCAGAGTAGGGGAAAGGGAAAGGAGTGAGCGGGAAGTGGCGGCTGCTCGCCGGTGGCGTCACGCCGGTTACCGGAGTGGGGATCGGCTGTCCGAGCAGGTGGCAGCCTAGTGTTGACGTCGCCCATGCTGTGCACGGAGCAGACAAGAGCTGCGTGGGGGCAGAGGAACGGAGTGGGGATCGGCTGTCCGGGCAGGTGGCAGTGTCGTGTTGACGTCGCCCATGCTTCGCGCGGAGCAGACAAGCGGCGTGGGGGCAGAGGAACGTGGGTGGATTGGGGCATTCATGCAAGACATGAGGACATATAACACTAATTTTAGGTTTCGATGATTTAGTTCCTTTGTGGGGCAATAATATGTGTTATGCGCCGAGACGCGGGGATGAACGACGCCAACAAACAGTGACCAGTGTGGATGAACACAGACCGAGCTAGACCTCATGCTATCACTTGGAACACGTTGAACACAGAGTTTGGTGCTGCCAGAACATATAGGTATTGTTTTCTGATGCATATATAGGATTAAATACACAAATTTATAAGGCAAAAAGCGCTCAACCATTTGCCACGCGTAGTTGGCGCATCCATCTCCACACACACGCCAATGTAAATGACCGAGAGATCCAGTTAATGGCAAGCTATTCTCAGTCATGCACTGCTACGGTGTGCACAGAAACCCACTAATGGCTCATGCACGCATGCACAAAAGGAAAGCTACAGACTAAATATAGCAAGGTTTAACTAACAATATGAGTCTGAGCAAAAATGTATAAGATACATATATAAACATGCATACTTAATAATTTTTTTCCTCAAATCATGGGTATGGCAATGCAAACAGAAATAGGGGCATACCCCTGGCGCCATCCATGGCCGCTGTTGGTAAATCTAACGTCACTATAACATTAGGTGGAGTTAATCTCACCTAAGGCTATAAGCCATCAGAGAAACTCAGTGTGGTTCATCTCTTAACACTACTATATGCTAGGTTGTCATCCCAGCAGCAATGCTAGGAAATGCATAGGTGATACTTGTGAATGTGTTGTTTGCAATCTAAGGAAATAAATATAAAAAGGTCTATCCGCAAGCACACAGATATAAATACCACTTTGTAGCATTTCACCGGGAGTAATCCAGGTTTTGTCATTTATATTCTACCACAGGGAGGAATAATTGAAAGGTGGGCGCAAACATAATTAATAAGTGGCGTACTTATGAGAGATTCTGTTACTAGTGCTTACTTTAGCAGGGGTAAACCAATAATGATAATAATATGGTAATAATAAATAAAGGCAGAGGCATCACACACAGAGACAGGGAATAAGTACTACTAGTTAGACTTAACATTGGACTACTTTAAGAGACAGAATTCATCTATAGCATTTAATCTACTAAGTCATTACATCTACTCTAAGGCATATGCTATCATCTATAGCATAGTAAACTCTAGATCATGTATCCGGACGACTATCAAGGAAAATCAAGAGCGAAACAAGATATTCCCCATAATCAATGTCCACTTGTCTTATAGACGGAGGGTGGATTCCAAAGGACTCAACAGGACTGTCACTCCCGCGATCTACCACACGACCCGGAATATAAGGTGCATTCGCAGGTAAATCATATATAAGCACCACGCTTACATAAATATCTTTACCACCTAACCCACTCGAGTACTGAATTAGGCGCTCTACGAATAGATACATATATCTATCATAAACTACATCTATATCAATCATACTATTAGAATAAAGTAAGAACATAGCAAACAAACACATATTGTTAATAAAGTGCAAAGTCATAGATACAAGATAATTCATACCGTAAAACTTGAAGATCGAGAACTCTGGGTAGGCACACCTAGCTCTAATTGAATCTGTTTGCTAATCAAGTTGGATGAACTAGAACTAGATGAACTAGAACTAGAACTAGTAGCTAACCCTAATCTCTGGTGGAGATACTCTCTTCTACTTCTGCCTGATTTTGGTTGATAATGAATTACAATGAACTAGTATATAATTAGGGTTTAACCCTGGGGGTAGATGGTCTTCTTATATAGGCCTTGGCGATGAACGATGACCATTGGATCAAACCGACCTTCAATAACAATTAAGTGTAGATACAACCTCAAAGTCGGTTACAAACCAACCTAGAAAGTGAGGTCGACAGGTGGGACCCACCTGGCGGCCGGCCTAAATGGGCTTTGGCGGTCGCCGGGGTCCATCCTTCCCTCGGCCTCTGGTTCCTTCCGGTGTCCTCTGGTACCTTCTAGAATGTTTTAGTTCACTTTTCGAGTTGAGTTACTTCACGGTCAAGTCTTGTCATCATATGTCTTGTATATTCCTAACTTTCTCCATCTTTCTCTGCATTTATCCATTAAGTCCCTAGAAATACATAAATCACCAAAACTCGTGGAACTTATTAGTATAAACCTCTAATCTAAGTATATATTCAATTTATGTCCTTATTTCATCTCTTGTTGACATATAAAAGTATAGGATAACAGTGTCAACAAGCTCCCCCAAGCTTAACCTTTGCTAGTCTCTTAGCAAAGCTTTTCACCGAGTGGATCGGGAGTTGCTACAATGAATTATTCTCTCACAAATACACATGTCATTAAGTTAGAATTCTCCTCCAAAGATAGGTGAAACATTCTGATCTTCCAACTTACTTTTATTACCTGAAAAATATGGGGCTTTTACCTGCACTTAAATCTTGAATAATTGAAAGACGTAACAATCAAGTCAAGCACTATGGTTCAAACTCTTCATTTCACCTCTGTTCGAGTTTTTATAAATTTTCAAAATAAAACTCGAGTTTCCATTGTATGACCCTTTCAAATCTCTCATATGTGATATTTTTTTGGATCCTTACCAAGGCAATGATGTTATGCCTTGTCTCATGATATATGGTATTTGTGGAACAAGGCAAATGTATCATACCTTCTCTCAACCTATCTACTAAGGCTTATATCTGGGGCTCATAGGTGGGAGACAGCGTATACATACTTGCAAAGCATATATTGTAAAGTCAAACAATGGATCCAAAGGAACAAGTCATACAATGTGGATATATAGGATGCATTTGTGAGGTGGATATGTGGTGGCGATGGGATATAATGATCCTAATTCTACTATGCTCCTTCTTGAAGAATTTGATCTCTCTTTTTTGAAAAATTTTTTTTAAAGACATAGAAGAGAACTTGGGCTATATATTTCTTTTATTTTTCAGAGAGGCGGGCATCTAAGTACCCATTGTTTTCATTTGGACACTTGTCCATTTTTTTACTCTCTTTTATTTTTCTCTTTCTTTCTTTTTTTTTAGGGAGGTAGGCTCTACTACCCTCGTAGGACACTTGTCCATTTTTCATCTCCCCTTTTTCTTTCTTTTTGCATTGCCCCAAGTTTCTTCTTTTTGTCAAACAAATATTTGAGAGATAATAAATAAAACACATGGAGCACAAATGGGAGTTAAGAATAAGTATAGAGATGAAGATTATTTTTGGTGTTCACTCCCAGGATAGGAGTGAAACATTTTTTATGGCTAGCAAATGGATGAAGGATTTGTGGTGTGTATATATGGTATGGAATATATGTGGAGATGTATGTGGAATTGTATGACAAGTTCCCGAGGGTCTCAAGGGTTGACTAAACTCAATACTAAACAAGTAGTAAATAAAAGAGTTTTCCTATTCTAGAACATGTATATGGTCTGTGGTAGGAATTTTGAACTCTCACCATATAAGAAACAACTCATCATGCAATTTTCAGATTTTCACAAATTAAATCTCCGAATTTAGTGCAACTAGGAGTAAGATAAATAGTAGCTCGAGACTATCTCATATCATATCCGTCAATTACCTAGATTAGCTTAGATGTATGCTCCCACAAAATTTCAAGCTCAAAGTAAATTTTTCAAGTTTAAACAATTTTATTTATAGCATGGGAGAATTCTAAACCAATGATAGGCATTTGTAAGAAAATAGAAACGAGCAACTATTCATCATCTCCAAACACAAGAGATAGCTACTACTTTATTTAAAACAAACTTAAACTAATTATACACACTCTTTTTTTATTTGGTTTTCATGATTATGCATTTTTTTATATCAAAGCAAAATAAGCGTTAACAAAATATAGATAAAAATAAAAATAAAAGAAATAAAAATAAATGACTTTGCCAGGTTCTTGAGACTTACACGGCCAAACGGGGGTAGCTCCCCAAGCCGGTGTTGATTCGGGGGTTCGGCGGCGCCGCGTCGGCACGCGTCCATACATGGCACCGATTTCTTCATTCTCAACGTTCGATGGTATCTCGATGTCGGTGATGTTCTGGTCTGTCCGGGCATTCCATTCTCTCTGTTCTTGATAATGGTTGACCTGGTCATGCCTTATGTCTAGAATGGTGTTGTACATTCCTTGGAACGAGTACGCGTCGTGTTGTCCATATCCTGCAAAAGAATTACGAGGTGGTTCGGGAGTAGGGTGTTACGAAGTACCTGGAGTATCGTAGAAGTAACCACTTCCACGATAGGTTTCTCGACGAATATGAGCATCACCACCCTGCTCACTCGGGCCTCCATGTTCGAATCTGGGTGACTGGTCAGCGCGACTGTAATCTGCTTGTGAAGGTGGGGGATAGGTCCATGGCTGGCATCCTCCAAATGCTGGTTCTTGTGGTCTTGGGTCTGCACCTGTCCAAATTGGATCATGGGCACGTGTCTGACGAGTTGGCATGGCTCTCTGCATGTTAATTGGTTGTGCCTGTACATTCAACAGATAAGACTGCACACGATATATGGAGAGTTCGGGGTTAGGTAACCGAATCTCCCCAACAGTAGCATGGGTCATGACAAAAGTGCTTCCAATTTTCTTCAAAATATGTCCCTTACTAAAGAAATCAAAACCTATAATAGGTCTATCTTCCCTTATGTAAGCAACATGAGCGTTATCATCCAAGAGTCCTAAGTGGTTGGCAATTCTAGTGATAAGTGACGTGCAATTGACATTTCCTAGGAGAGTTGGTACAACTATCCAATGCTGAACTAACATATATATCGGTGAAACTTGTCTTCTCTTTATAGCTGCATAGATCAACTGTAACTCTCCTACTCTAACATTATGACCATCCTTCCTAGGCAAAAGAGTGAAAAGCATCCATTTATGGAAAAAGCGAAAGGTGGGTAAGTGTAAGCCTCTGGCTTTTGCATCCAAAAATGCATCTACGTTGGTCAAGTCTTTCCAAACAGTTGCTTGGTTGAAATCATCTAAAGCTACGTCTAAGTCCATGACACAAGAGTGTAGAAAACCAAGTGCATCACTTAGATTTCTCCAAGTGAGAGAATACTGTTGTTGGAAGAATCTAAATGTGACTCCATCATTGCAACGAAGGGTGCAAAGAAATTCTATGGTTAAAAACTTAGAACCTTCCTCTGTGATTTTCGCAAAAGTTTCCCAGCCCAAAAAGCGGAAAATATGAGCAAATTCAACATCCATACACAATGCGGATTAGGAGATCGGGGTCGATCTCAAGAGTGTGAGTGAACTTACGGTTCTTCAACTGATTGTACCTTGCTCTCTCGTATTGTCCATGAAACTTGAGGTGTGAGTCGAGGTCAACCTCCCTTCTTTGCTAGGGCCGGATGTGGTGGCACGTCTTGCTCTGGTTCATAGCTCATCTCTGATGGGGCTCTGGAAGATGATTCTCCTTGTTGGAGACGTCTTGATCTTCTTCCATTGAATGCTTTCCAAAAACTCATCCTACAAAATGTTAATGTACAAAAAAAACAAGAGACTAATGGAGGGGTTAGAATAAAAAGTTAGAAATCAGCCGTCCAAAGTTAGTCGTCCAGGGGTTAGTCGTCCGAAAGAAAGATCAAGAAGTTGTTTATTTTGACAGAACTTCCCTAGCAAAGTTTTATCTTGATTACTCCATATGGACAGCACCTCCACTAATTACTCTTGATTATTTTCAACTCTCAAGAACTTCTCCTCTCTCAAGAATTTTTTCTATTGCTACTAAGAACTTCCTTTCTCCTTCTCACTTCTCTTTCTCTCTACTACAAAGCCCAAAGCTTTCTGGATACTAGAACTTCGAGTTGCAAGCTGAAATGTTGAGCAAAGCAATGTGGATGTGATGAAGAAGCGAGGATTGAGGGGCCTTTTATAGAGGAGTTGGGAGCCTGGCGGCCGCCAGAAGTGGTGGCGCCGGCCGCCATGGTGGTGGGCCCTCTCCCACTCACCTTCATGCTGCATATTGCTCACTCCAATGCCATGGTTTTAAGTGGATTTTTCGGTGGAAAAGATTGGCAGGGAGTGGTGCATGGTGGTAGGTAAGGTTTGAGTGGTATATGTCTTATCCAAGGTAGGTGAAATATGGCATTTAGTGTATGACATGTAGGACCCATCACATAGTGACTCTATTTTTGTATTTTCAATATATATAAATGCAGGAGTAAAAATGATAATATAAGAATAAATATTTTTGAGCCTCCACAATAAATATTTTCACTAGTTGTGACACACCGTAAAATTATTTATATGGGGCATAGATTTTCTATAAGTAAAATGCTTAGCAAGTAAATATAAATAATTACCGACTTACCTTGTGATAGATGTCCGTAGTTAAAGTCCTCGAACTGGGACTTCCCAAAATTTATTAATTATCAGGTGCATTCTCCGGTTCCGGAGATGGTACCGATGATGACTCTTCTTCAATTTCTGATTCAATCTTATTTGCTGTCAAGCTAAGCTCTGATCTGGGTTTGAATGCGAACTTCTCTTCCTTTCCATTCAAGTTGAATGTAATCTCTCCGCCAGACATTGATATGTGCATTAGCGATTACTTGGGAAAGGTCATCCGAGAATGATTGATACTGAGTCCGGTGGCATATTCAAAACTACAAAATCCATAGGTATAAAGAATCCTCTGATATTAACTGCACGTTCTCTGCAATTCCTGAGGGGTATCGATTGATTGGTCTGCCAATTGTAATGATATTGAAGTTGGCTCCAAAGTTGTGTGCTTAACTTTGTCAAAGACAGACTTGGGCGTTACACTAACACTTGCTCCAAGGTCACAAAGTGCTGTAAAATGATGATCTCCAATTGAGCAATTAATTACGGGGTATCCTGGATCTGTCATCTTATGTGGCAATATATTAAGGATAGCCGCACTACATTCTTCTGTTAGCTTGATCACCTCCGTAGTGGGTAGTGGTCTTTTCTTATTCAAGATATCTCTAAGATATTTGGCATAGGTAGGAACTTGAATGGCGTCAAGTAGAGGTATGTTGATATATAATTTCTGAATCACCTCCACAAACTTTCCAAACTGATCATCCACTTGGGGTCCACGGTTTCTTCTGGGATATGGTAAGAGATTTGTATCATGAAAGTCTTGTGTCATCCGAGGTTCTTGAGTAAATCTTCTATGTCATCACTTTCTTCTTCTCTAGTTGGTTGTACCACAGGTCTTGTTGTTGTTCTTTGGTCTTTGCGGTGCCGTGATTGGTGTCTTGATTTGCTATTTCTATTATCCTTCTTGGGTCAATAGGATCACGTGTAGATTTACCTCTTCTTGTAGTAACATTATTTACCTCAAGCAAAGGTTAGTGGCAATAGATTTTGCAGCAGATAACTTTGCTATTTGAGTTTCTATCTTTTTATTAAAAGCAAGTTGATCTTTAAAAAGCAAATGAGAGAAATTATCCATCTTAAGAGTTATATCTTCTAAAACTTTATCATTAGCAACAAGCTTTTAAGAAGAACATCATTTAGCTTATCTTGTTCCTCAATTAGTTCTCTTAAAAATGGGTTTCTAGGAACATTACCTCGATACTTACCTCGGGTAGTTGAATCATTTGTTGAAAACTTTGTTCTTGTAATTGAGTTGATGTCGAATTATTAACAGGCTAGGCTTGAATTTGATGCGAGTCAATATAATCTTGTAAATCTTGTCGTTCTTTCTTGTCCTTGGCTCGTTGTTCAAGCCAATCAAACAACACATCCATCTTGGTTGATATTGCTTTTATTTCTTCGGGAACTTCTTCTATCTGATGGCAGTGTTGGGTGTCTTGATTCCAGTTTTGATTTTCTGATATTTTGTTCATGAGTGCTTCAGCTTTGTCAAGAGTGAGTGATAAAAATGATCCTTCAGCAGTTGCATCTAGTTGTTCTCGTGCTTTTTGTGTTAATCCATGGTAGAATCCTTGCATGAGCAACCAATCATCTATTCCATGATGAGGGCAATCTGATATGTATTCTTGTAAGCGTTCCCAAGCACTGGAATTGATTCTCCTTTTCTCTGTTTGGAAATTGGTAATTTTTCCTCGTAGGGCATTGGTTTTACTCGTGGGAAAGAACTTTGATAGGAAAGCTGCGAGAACATTCATCCCATTTCTTGATTTCTTCTTTATTGGCGTAGAACCATGACTTCGCTTTTTCCTTCAATGAGAATGGGAATAAGCGGAGTAATATGATATCTTGGGGAACATCCTTGGGTGAGAAGGTGTTGACAATCTCCGAGAAAAATTCTCTGCGGATGTAAGCGTGCATCTTCGTGAATCTTTCCACCGAATGGAGTAGCTTGTATCATGTTGATGAGGCTTGGCTTGAGCTCAAACTCAAGATCTTTAATTTGTAGTGTTGGTCCCTGCATTTAATGTTCTCATTGCTTGGAGCGAGAAAAACTCTCGTAGGGATTTTTCAGCCATAGCTTCAAAAATTGATGTATGCTCTCTTGATTGATTTGATTCTCGATGAATTGTCGATTTCGGCTAGATTGGGCCGGAATTGACACCGATTGCCGATCGCCGATGATGAGGATGGCGAGGGAGGGCGGCGGCGACGCGGGTCGCGCCGGTGACGGGCGCGTCGGTCGGGGCGTGGGGGCGGGCGATGGTCGACGTCTGTGGTAGCCTCCCGATCCGATCGATTTGGGTTGCGCAGGGCATCCACATCCTTGGGGTAGGCGTGCTCGTTGCTTGCGGCATCGATGATCTTGGAGGGGGTGATGTAGACGGCGCTGTGAGAGCGACGCCGCCGCCGGTGGCGCCCATGGCGAGAGCGGCGGCGGTGGCGTAGATGACGTCGGAGGCACGCGTCGGGCGTGGTTGGTGTACTTATCGATGATGGGGCTGAATTTTCCTCCGTGGCTTTTGCCTCCATGGCTGCGATGTATTTGTCGATGATGATGTTGATGTCGGAAGCGGGCATGGCAGCGGGGCGGCGATGTTGGCGGCGCCCGTGGCGTGTGGTCGCCGTTGTACGCGTCGTCGGGCAGGCTGATCATCGAGCTTCTCAAGAGGGCGGTGAAGGTGGCCTGGATTTCCATCATGGAATCAGCAAGCTCGCGAAATTCCATCCGCAGCTCGGCGTACTTGTGGTTGGCCATCGGATCTTGGCGTTGTTGGTGGTCGGAAGCCATCGGTGGTGGGAATCGCCCCGGTCTCGGGATACCACCGTCGGTTCCGGCTAGATTGGGCGGAATTGACACCTGATTGCCGATCGTCGATGATGAGGATGGCGAGGGAGGGCGGCGGCGACGCGGGTCACGCCGGGTGATGGCGGCGCGTCGGTCGGGCGTGGGGGCGGTGGTCTTGTGGCGATGGCGCCCACCCGGCGTGAAGTGAGGCGGCATTGCGTGGGGTGGTGGTGGTGGGAGGGCGCGGCGGGGGAGGGAGAGAGAGAGAGAGAGCCTAGAGCTGAGAGCTGTTGGGAGTTACCCCTTTAATTTATTTCTTCTTAAGATTCAACCGACTACATGCCCCTTGTATTTATAGTCCGAGGGAGACTTGCATGCTAAGATAGATCTAGAGGTTTCCTTATAGATTGGAATTCCTCTTTTACAAGCAACCTATTTATTCCTTATTTTATTCCTATTTTTATTCCTTAAATATTCCTTACTTAATTGCGGCAACCGACGTGGGCGTTCACGGCGGACGATGGCGGCGGCGGCGGCCGAGGGCTTGCTACAAGGCTGCTGAGGGCCTTTTGGGCCCTAGGCGGCGGTTCCCCTTGTTGGGCCCTATTCCTAAGCAATCTCTTTTTGGTTCATGACATGAATGAAGTGGAGTGAATCACAATCAATTTCCAATTTGATAAACCCCAGTATAAAATAAACAAAAGAAGAACAAGGGTAAGCACCTTCGCTAAAGCAAACTACCTAGTTTTAGATTCTCATCATAAGTTTCCATTTATCAATATATCTAGCTATCTTTTATTTCCTCCCCGACAACGGCGCTTTAAATGCTTGTTGGTAAATCTAACGTCACTATAACATTAGGTGGAGTTAATCTCACCTAAGGCTATAAGCCATCGAGAGAAACTTCGGTGTGGTTCATCTCTTAACACTACTATGTGCTAGGTTGTCATCCCCAGCAGAGAATGCTAGGAAATGCATAGGTGATACTTGTGAATGTGTTGTTTGCAATCTAAGGAAATAAATATAAAAAGGTCTATCCGCTAGCACACGATATAAATACCACTTTGTAGCATTTCACCGGAGTAATCCGGTTTTGTCGTTTATATTCTACCACGGGGAGGAATAATTGAAAGGTGGGCGCAAACATAATTAATAAGTGGCGTACTTATGAGAGATTCTCATACTACTAGTGCTTACTTTAGCGGGGGTAAACCAATAATGATAATAATATGGTAATAATAAATAAAGGCAGAGGCATCACACACAGAGACAGGGAATAAGTACTACTAGTTAGACTTAACATTGGACTACTTTAAGAGACAGAATTCATCTATAGCATTTAATCTACTAAGTCATTACATCTACTCTAAGGCATATGCTATCATCTATAGCATAGTAAACTCTAGATCATGTATCCTGACGACTATCAAGGAAAATCAAGAGCGAAACAAGATATTCCCCATAATCAATGTCCACTTGTCTTATATAGGCGGAGGGTGGATTCCAAAGGACTCAACAGGACCGTCACTCCCGCGATCTACCACACGACCCGAATATAAGGTGCATTCGCGGGTAAATCATATATAAGCACCACGCTTACATAAATATCTTTACCACCTAACCCACTCGAGTACTTGAATTAGGCGCTCTACGAATAGATACATATATCTATCATAAACTACATCTATATCAATCATACTATTAGAATAAAGTAAGAACATAGCAAACAAACACATATTGTTAATAAAGTGCAAAGTCATAGATACAAGATAATTCATACCGTAAAACTTGAAGATCGAGAACTGCGGGTAGGCACACCCAAATCTAATTGAATCTGTCCGCTAATCAAGTTGGATGAACTAGAACTAGATGAACTAGAACTAGAACTAGTAGCTAACCCTAATCTCTGGTGGAGATACTCTCTTCTACTTCTGCCTGACTTTGGTTGATAATGAATTACAATGAACTAGTATATAATTAGGGTTTAACCCTAGGCGTTGTTGACATCGCGTTGTCGGATTCCAGTTGAACGGCGCCGGACGCCAGGACTGATTCCGACCCACGTCGAGCGCTCCTCGCCGGACGCGTCGATCGCTCCTTTTTGAACTTTTGCCTTTGCTTTGGCGCCAGCGCCACGGCCGAAGCGGCGTCCGGCCAGATTCGCGAAGCTCCACTTCATCGTTCGCGACGGCGTCTTTCCATCTTTTCAAGTTTTGCTTCTTGTCTTGAGTTGCCAACACTTCGAATGAGTCCCATGACCACAGGTGTTAGCATGTCGCGATCGGTTAGACAAGAACGAAGTTAGTGCTCTCAATCCTAAATGCATATGCAAGTCAATTGGACCTAGAAGCACTTCACCAAAGGATTGTCGCGGCATCCCCTCTTGATAGTCGGCTATCTAACCTATAATGTGATCACACGCTCTATCGTGTCTTGATCACCGAAAGGAAAAAAAAACCTATCAAGATACCTTTGCCTTGATCTCCCGGGTTCCTCTCAAGCCGATCACCGAGCTTGACGATCCATCATGTCCACCATCATCGTCCATGTTCATGATCATCATGCTCCTTGTCATCCACCTAATCCTATCTCATAGTCATCACTTAGAGCAAAGGATTAGTCCACAAGTGTGTCATCAATTTCCAAAACCAAACGTGAGATTTCAATCTCCTCCTTTTTGGTAATTGATGACAACCAACTCACAAAGATATGAAATAAAATTCAATTGAACTTGAATTGCTTGCCCATAGCATTTTGATCATGAATCAAGGATTGGACAAACATTTCAAGGTTCGGTTTTGGTAGTAGTAGCTCCCCCTACATATGTACTTCCATGTGTTTGGATCAAGTTGGCACATATGTATGGATAGAAATCTTGGGGAGAGATACTAATACCAAAAGAGATGCTAAGGTTCTAAAAATTGGACCTTTGAAGCGTGAAACCATCGGAGTCCTTAGCATCAATGTAACTAGACAATCATCAAAACTCAACATACCCCGTGAGATCAACATTATAGGCTAGAATGTGAGCTTTGTCTAGAAACATCCTATGCATGCTAGTTGGTCAATACACCAATCAATTTTCAAAAACTAGCATACACCAAGCAATCATGTATATTGAATTTAGATTGCCAATGCAACATCACATTATGATCATGCACAAACAAATGCACAAATAGTCTATGAGCTTGCTCCCCTATTTGTGTGATCCTTTCCAACATCTTTTGTGACTTATTTCTCCCCTTTGTCGCAATCACCAAAAAGGTGTAAATGAGAGAAATCAAGTCAATCAAAGTATCACATATGGTCTCATCTAGATCACTTGCCTTTCCATATATTCAAGTTTGAACCAAGGACAAGCTTTTTCACACCTCATATGCATAAGGGTTATCTTGCACCATGTTAGAATACACATCAATAGCGCATTTTCTAGAGTTGACACTAGGATTGCAAGCACATAAACATGTCATATGCCACCACTAGTTCATAGAACCATTCAAAGCAATAGTGGTGCCACACATACATTGAAAATATTTTATTTTCCATGAGTGAGCCTCATAAGCATGCATGATGTCTAGATGCACTAACAAGTCCTTAGCAATATATGAATGCCATGACAACCAACTTTTACCTTGGGGTTTGTCGAAGGAGAGGCATGTCATATAAGTGGGGTGCATCAACTCAAGTTGGAGAAGTCAATAATGTTCAATTCTCCCTTTAGCATGCAAAACCTCTTCTCATCAAGTGGCTTGGTGAATATGTCGGCTAGTTGATCTTCGGTGCCAATGCCCATGATACAAATGTCACCTTTTTGTTGATGATCTCTTATGAAGTGGTGCCTTATATCAATATGCTTTGTTCTTGGATGTTGAACCGGATTTTGGGTCATCTTCCTTGCACTTTCATTGTCACAATACAATGGGACTTTGTCAAATTGGAATCCAAAATCCTTCAATGTTGACCTCATCCGAAGCAATTGAGTGCAACAACTTTCCGCACTAATGTATTCGGCTTCGGCGGTTGAGAGAGCAACACTATTTTGCTTCTTTGAAGACCATGATACTAGTGACCTTCCAAGAAATTGACATGTGCCACTTGTGCTCATTCTATTTATCTTGCACCCTCCATAGTCGGAATCCGAATATCCAATCAAATCAAACTTGGATCCCTTTGGATACCATAGTCCAACATCTTGTGTGCCCTTCAAGTACCTCACAATTCTCTTTGTTTCTTTGAGGTGACTTTCTCTTGGATCGGATTGATATCTAGCACACATGCCCACACTAAATGCAATGTCCGGTCTTGATGCGGTTGCATAGAGCAAGCTTCCAATCATGGACCGATACTTCTTTTGTTCAACCATGTTGCCACTAGGATCGGGGTCTAGGCTTCCATTTGTTGCCATAGGTGTGGACATTGACTTGGCATCTTGAAGATCAAACTTCTTAATCATGTCCTTGATGTACTTGCCTTGACTAATGAATGTGCCATTCTTCAATTGCTTGATTTGAAGTCCAAGAAAGAATGTGAGTTCTCCAAGCATTGACATCTCAAACTCATTGGCCATCATCTTTGCAAACTCTTCACAAAACTCTTGATTGGTTGACCCAAAGATAATGTCATCAACATATATTTGCAACACAAACAAGTCTTTGCTAATCTTCTTGGTAAAGAGAGTGGTGTCCACCTTGCCCATCTTGAACCCTTTAGAGAGGAGAAAATCTCTCAACCTCTCATACCATGCTCTTGGTGCTTGCTTCAAGCCATATAATGCTTTCTTCAACTTGTAGACATGGTTGGGATACTTTTCATCTCCAAAGCCCGGTGGTTGCTCCACATACACCAACTCACTGATGAAGCCATTCAAGAATGCACTTTTCACATCCATTTGATAGAGCTTGATGTCATGAGCACATGCATAAGCAAGCAAGATTCTAATTGCTTCAAGTCTAGCAACCGGTGCATAGGTCTCTCCAAAGTCAAGACCCTCTACTTGAGTGTACCCTTGAGCTACTAGCCTTGCCTTGTTTCTAACCACAATTCCATCTTGATCTTGCTTGTTCTTGAAGACCCACTTGGTTCCTATCACATTGTAGTCCTTTGACCTTTCCACCAATTCTCATACATCATTCCTCTTGAAGTTGTTCAACTCTTCATGCATGGTATTGATCCAATCTTCCTTCTTGAGTGCATTTTCAATGTTCTCCGGTTCTTCTTGTGCTACATAGACATGGTGAGCACAAAAGGATGCCAATCTTCTTCTAGTAACCACTCCACTATTGATGTCACCGACAATTTGATCAATTGGATGATCTCTTGCAATGTTGGATGGTTGCATCACTTGCACTTGATGACTAGGATGAGTGGATGGACTAGCTTGTTGCTCTTGATCTTCATCTTGAGTACCACTAGTGCTTGCTTCATTTGCATTAATCTCAATTGTAGTGGTAGGCAATGGAGTGTCATCATCATCATTAACTTGCCTTGGCCGAATGTCACCAATATCCATATTTCTCATTGCATTCTCCAAGTTGGAACCACTCACATCATCATGATTTTCAACTTCATTTTGAGAGCCTTGGGTTTCATCAAATTTCACATCATGGACTTCTTCAAGCTTGCCACTACCCAAGTTCCAAACTCTATATGCTTTGCTTGTGGTTGAGTATCCAACAAGGAATCCTTCATCACATTTCTTGTCAAACTTGCCCAATCTTGTGCCTTTCTTGAGAATGTAACATTTGCATCCAAAGACTCTAAAGTATCCAATGTTGGGCTTCCTTCCATTGAGCAACTCATATGGTGTCTTGCCAAGCATCCCATGGCAATAGAGACGGTTGCTACAATAGCAAGCCGTGTTGATTGCTTCGGCCCAAAAGGAATGGCTAACATTGTACTCACTAAGCATTGATCTTGCCATTTTAATCAAGGTTCTATTCTTCCTCTCAACTACACCATTGGATTGAGGAGTGTAGGTTGGTGAGAATTGATGTCCAATTCCAAGCTCATCACATAACTCTTCAATTCTTGTGTTCTTGAATTCACTTCCATTGTCACTCCTAATCTTCTTGATGGATGTCTCAAATTCATTTTGAACCCTCTTGACATAAATGTCTTGAAAAGCTCAAACACATCATTCTTGTCATGCAAAAAGAACACCCATGTGTATCTAGTGTAGTCATCAACTATGACAAAACCATACTTGTTGCCACCAATGCTAGAGTATGATGTTGGCCTAAACAAGTCCATGTGTAGCAACTCAAATGCCTTGCTAGTGCTCATTGTGCTCTTGGTTGGATGTGCATTGCCATGTTGCTTGCCGGCTTGACATGCTCCACAAGGTTTGTCCTTCTCAAACTTCACATCATTCAAGCCTCTAACCAAGTCATGCTTCATCAACTTGTTCAATTGCTTCATTCCAACATGACCAAGCCTCCTATGCCACAACCACCCTTTACTAGCCTTTGAGAGTAAACATGTTGTCAACTTGGCTTCTTTTGAGTTGAAGTCAACAAGGTAGAGATCACCATATCTAAATCCCTTGAAGATCATATTTGCACCATCACCACTAACCACTTCAACTTCTTGGCTTGTGAATATGCATTTGTACCCATGGTCACAAAGTTGAGAAACCGACAATAGGTTGTAATCAAGATGATCAACTAGCAACACTTTTGATAAGCTCTTCTCTTGAGTAATAGCAATCTTGCCTAGCCCCAACACATTACCTTTCTTGTCATTGCCAAATGTGATTGACTCATATTCATCGATGCCCTTGATGCTAATTGACTTGAACATATGAGAATCCCCGGTCATGTGTTGAGTGCACCCACTATCCATTATCCAATGCTCTCCTCCGGCACGATAATTGACCTACAAAATAAGATCAATTCTTCTTAGGTAGCCAATGTTGCTTGGGTCCTTCAAGGTTAGTCACCAAGGCCTTTGGTACCCAAATGGCATTCTTCTTTGAGTCCATCCATGGTGTACCAATGTACCTAGCACGAACACCATTGTTCTTCTTCACAAGTATATATGAATTATCAAGCTTGATAGAAGAGACATTGGTCCTCTTATTCATGCACTTTTGCTCTACATGACCAACTTGCTTGCAAGCTTTGCAATAGCTACCATTGCTCTTCACAAAACGAGTCTTGTGAGTCACATAGGCGGCCTTGCCTTTCTTGGGGATATAGCCTAAGCCCTCCTTGTATAAGGATGCCCTTTGGCTACCCAAGCCCATAAGCAAGCGGTCCTCACCACCATAGGCCTTAGCCAAGGTGTGATTGAGCTCCTTTACTTCCCTCTTTAAACAAGCATTCTCATGAATAAGCATAGGGTTGTCACTATCTTCACTAGAGATGGATATGCTAGTGATAGAGCTAGTGGAGGTCTCATACTTGGGGGTTGATTCATCAACAAGAATGTCACATATGATGCTTGCATTGCATGTATCAACATTCTCAACAACTAAGCACAACTTGTGCTCATCAAGTAGAGAGGAATGAGCTTTCTCTAACTTAGAATGAGATTTCTCAAACTTCTTATGGTCTACCTCTAGACTCTCATAAGATGCTCGAAGCTCATCAAGTTCTTGCTTAAGGCTCTTTGTTTCCTTACGCAAGCCCTTGCATTCCTTCCTACTTTGCTTGAACATGACAATGCGATCATCAAGCATTCTTTGCAATTCCTCCCTAGTGAGTGTTTGCTCCTCATCATCACTATCACTATCACTATCATCATCATCATCACTAGTGATAGATTGTACCTTGGTGGCCTTAGCCATGAAGCATGAGGAAGGAGTGTCGAAGAGGGAGATCTTGTCATGCATAGCAAGGTGAGCTTGTCCCTTCTTCTTGTTCTTCTTCTCCTCTTCTTCATCACTTGAAGAGGATGAGCCATCACTATCCCACATAGCCACATGTGACTCATTCTTCTTCTTGGGCTTCTTTTCCTTCTCATTCTTAGCATCATTCTTCTTCCTTGCTTTCTTGATGCCCTTCTCATCATCACTTTCATATGGGCACTCGGCAATCAAGTGACAATCATCATGGCAACGAAAGCATGTCATGTTGCCTTCATTCTTGCCATCCTTGGTCTTCTTCTTGGATGATTGCTTCTTCTTGTTCTTGAAGACGTAGTTCTTCTTCACAAACTTCCCCAATCTCCTCACAAAGAGAGCCATTTGCTCATCCACTTCACTTCCACTTGTAGAGGTGTCGTCCTCTTCATCACTTGATTCTTCCTTCTTCTTCTTGCCCTTTGATGATGAGCTAGCCTTGAGTGCCAAGCTCTTCTTGTCTTCTTTCTTCTCTTCATCCTTGACCTTCTTGTTTGCCATGTTGATGAGCTCTTGCTTTTTCTTGTCATCTCTATAGGAGTCATCGGTCATGACCTCATCAAGCAATTGGTTGGGAGTCAAATCCTTCAAATTTGACCTCACTAGCACGGTGATGAACATCCCAAACCGCTCGGGCAAACATCTCAAGAACTTCATGTTGAAGGTCTTGTCCTTGATCTCTTCTCCTAGAGCATTGAGATCATTCACCAACACTTGCATGCGGTGAAACATCTCCGGCACGCTCTCATCTTCTTCCATCTTGAAGCTATTGAATTGCTCAAGCTTGATGTAGGCCTTTGCTTGCTTGACGCCTTCGGTGCCCTCATAGCACTCTTCTAGCTTCTTCCATATCTCATGAGCAATTGTGAGTGACTTGACTTGCTCAAACACTCTATCGTTGAATGCTTCATGGAATGCACTCACGGCAAGATCATTTGCATAGATCTTCTTTTCTTCGGCCGCGGTTGGCTCATTTGGCTTTGCCACCTCAAACTTGTTCTCGGTCACAACCCACACTTCTCTATTGATTGACTTGAGGTGTGCGGTCATCTTCACCTTCCAATAGGCAAAGTTGGTGTCATCGAAAGGTGGCGCCTTCTTGGTGTTGTTGACATGAAAATTCAACGCCATTTTGTCACCGTTGGATGTTAAGCCACTCAAATACGGTGCCTCGGCTCTGATACCACTTGAAAGGTCCTAATGGCTAGAGGGGGGGTGAATAGCCTATTAAAAATTCTTGCAACAACACTAAGCACCCGGGTTAGACAATAAGACGGCGTAGCAATTAAGCAAATACTTCAAGCTAGCTATGCAAGCCTCCTAGCAATTCTAGCAATTCTATGATCTCTAATCACACTCAAAGGCTAGATTGCTAAGTTACTGTTGACGGTAACCAACGACATATTTTTCCCGTCAACATCCTACCATAAAGGGGGTGAAACTATACCTTATCATACTCATATACATTTATCACTAATAAATTCCACTTGTAGTGTCCAAATTATTATTGTGCAGATTTATACAAGAAACAAGTGGAAAATGCACCAAAAGGCGCCTCCCTGGAAAGCGCATTCCTAAAGAATATCAAGCCCAAGGGAGAAACGGACCAAACACGCAAAAAGCGGGCCGAGCACACATCGCCACACAACTTTTCAAGCCCAAAGACGCCCGCCGCCAAAGCCCGGCTGAGCGGAGCTGGCGGGGTGCGCGCGCGCACCACCTGTGCGCCCGCACCCTGGCGAGGCGGTTCGGGCCCAGTTTGGCGAGGCGGTTCATCTCCTTCCAAAGCGGGTGAAACCGGCGTCGTTGGTCGGTTTGGGCTGATTAGGAAGGTGTTCCAAGGTCGGTTTTGATCCTTCCATATGGGGATGGCCATCTTCCAAAGAGCCCCCTCTCCTCTACCTATAAAAGGAGGCCATCTCCCACCATTGTAACACACACCATTTGGAGCCTCCTCACTTTCTACTCCTCTTCTCCTCTCCTCTCCTCTCTCTCTACTCCTCTACTTCTCTAGTTCTTTTAGTCTTTTAGTAGTATTTGGAGCAAGGCTAAGCTTCATTGGAGAGCTTGTACTTGGGAGAAGGATTATTCGGTATGAATACATTTATGGTTTATTCTCAAGTCTTGATCTCATATGCTTGTGCAATAGAGCTAGAGTATTTACATGTTATATTTTTGACATGTTGTTCTCGACACAATCATGATAGAAGAACTAGACTATAGTTCCTATGTCGTGGTTAGTCGTATAGAACTTAGGGCCTAACCATTCATGCCATGTATTTGAGTAGAGTAAGAGTTGTGCTGAGGTGGCGGTTCGTTGTGCCCTTCGGGGTTTGCTCGTGTCCTATTCCGTCCATCCATAGGGTGGGGACCATGGGGACATGGGTAGTGTCTTAGTATCTTGGGGACGTGGTGTCCTGATGCCGGGTATCCTTCGAATATGAGTGCATGCCACGGTTGAGGGGGTAGGTGGCTTGGTCGTGACAAGCCTTGTCCGTCCCTTGAAATCCCCCATGTTCGGTGTGTCTTTGTAGGAGTTCGTAAAATGCCTTTCTTCGGGCGGATGCTCCGGGAGGTCTCCCCGTCCATCTCACTCTCGACCTAAAACTCTAGTCATTTATGTTTGCATGATTATTAACTTGTTCTTTGCACAGCTAATTTAGAATGCCTGCTCCACTTAGGAATATTCTTTATTCTTTATTCTTTATTTTTCCTTTTATCCTTGAGGTTGGCCCAAGTGTGTGTCACACTATCTTAAACTATCATGACTTACCCCCGTATTGAGTATTGGTCAATTTGCATAGACATGTCGTCTTGTTCATGCCCCTGCTAGAGTCCTACACCATGCCTTCCTTTGGGAAAATATAAATAACGATACCCTGAATACTTCCGGGTGAAATGCTACAACGGTATTTCCGTGCGCTTGCGGACTTGTTCTGTGAATGCTACAGAATGCCACCTGACATCCCGTGGCGATGGTAACTGGAATGTAACAATTCGGTGAAGTCGTTGTGGGGAGTCAACTTTGTGGTTCCCGGTGCTCTTGCCTCTTTGGCACTTGGCGCTTAGGAAACACAACAAGCATTTCTGGCGCTTTTATTGGGGATGGGTTTTATACTGTTTCCTTTGATTGCGTTAAGAAATGCCAACAAGCATTTAAAGCCCGTTGCCGGGGGAAGGCATTGGTTATAAAGATTCTAGAAAGACATGTTCATAATGATGTGCATGTGTAAGTAACCATTACTCATGCAGGCTAATCTTTCATGTTTTCTCCTGTTGTGGATGAAGACAGGATAGTGTTCGATTGGTTTGTCCCTATTGAACAACTACATCGCAGATCCGGAGGCACTCCTAAAGAAGAATCCAACTCATATCAAATCTTCTCCTGCTACTCCGTCGACAAACAAACCAATCACCCTTGCATCATCTAGTACTTCACTCATGGCCAAGGCGATCCGTGACCACTCCATCCCTCTTTTTGCCAACGTGCCCGTTGGGCCCGCCCGACAATATGGGAACCGAGAACTTTGAGCTCCGGCCCAAGCGTAATCAAGATGGTGCGAGGCAAACCAATTTTATGGTTTGCCAAGTGAGGACGCAAATGCACATCTGCAACACTTCCTCGAGCTCAGTGACACCATTGTCATCCAAGGTGTCGCACCAGAAGCCATTAGAATCCGTCTGTTTCCCTTCTCCATCTCGGGGAAGGCGAAACAATGGTTCTACAAAGAGACGGAAGCTGTCAACACGTGGGACAAATGTTCCGCGGCGTTCCTCACTAAATTCTTCCCCATGAGTAAAACTCACATCCTGAGGGGAAGAATTGCCAACTTCCAGCAGAATACCATGGAACCCATACCTGCGGCATGGGAAAGGTTACAAGAGTACATCCAAGCATGCCCGCACCATGGGATGGAAAACTGGCATGTGATGCAGAACTTCTACAATGGGTTAACACCCATGTCAAAAGAGCACATTGATGCCACTGCTGGAGGTGCCTTCCTCTCCCTCACCATCAATAGAGCAACAGCTCTTATGGAGAAAATAGTGTCCAATCAAGCTTGGGGGGAGGAAAGTCTTGGCAAACAAGAAGATAGCATGCAGACCGTGGAGGAGACGGACATGCCTGCTACAATGGATCTCCTATTGAAAGAACTTGACAAGTATGCCACCGAAGAAGAAGAAACTCACGGCACTGTCAAGGTCATAGACTCACATATAACATGTGAAGTCTGTGGCAATGTTGGCCATTCAGGGAACGACGCGCCAAAGCCCGTAAAGACGTTACTCACATCAACAACGGGTTCCGTCAACAAGGAGACCATAATGGGTGGAACAACCAGCCACGCCCACAAAACCAAGGAGGTAATTCAAACTCAAGGTATAATTCGAATCCTCTCTCCTTGGAAAACTTGGTCTTAGACCAAGCAAAAATAATTGAAGAACTTTCAAAGAAGTTGATGCTTAATGATGAAATAATTGAAAACATGATTTTCAAAATTAAAAGTTTAACTTCTTCTTATGAAAGACAACTGAGCTTTAATAAAATGATAGAAACCCAATTAGCTCAGTTTTCTGCTGCTTTGCCCGTTGTCGGTTCGGGAAAAGTTTTGGGGCAACCCAAAATTTCTCTTGAATCTGTTAAAATGGTCTCAATGAGGTCTGGTAAGCCTCTATGTCGGGAAGACAACAAGTCTCCTACCGAGCCACCACTCATTATCAAGAAGGAGGACCCTGGCCGCCCGACAATCACATGCTCAGTTGGCCCACATGTCTTCGAGGATGCCTTCTGTGACCTTGGATCAAGCATAAACATCATGTCCAAGGTAACATATGACGAAATATTAGGTGGACCTTTGTCTCCCCGTACATTTTGAACTACGGATGGCGGACCTATCACTAAGGAAACCGGAGGGAGTAGCTCGGGGCGTTATAGTAAAAATCCGAGAAGCATACATCCCGACGGACTTTGTCATCCTAGACATGGGTCACAACGAGAGCTGCCCCAATCCTTGGGAGACCATTTCTTAACACTACAAATGCGGTTTTACATGTGGGATCGGGGCATGCTAGCTTCCATATGCAGGGCCAAACAATGAGATGCCCATTCAATGGGTTCAACAAGCATAAGAATGCTAAAAACAAGCAGCCCAAGAAGGTAAAGCCACAAAGTGTTAAGGGCATGGCGGCATGAAAAGGGCGACATCCACATCCACTTCTCCTGATACGGGTAACACTCCATCAAGCACTAAATGAATGGAGAAGAGTCCCGCTCGTCGGACTTTAAAAGGTGAGCCCTTGCCGAAGGTAAATCGGTAGTTATCCTTTTATTTTACAATAATAATCTCCCAAGAATAACTCCATGATGCTTACAAAAAAAAAAAAAAAATATATATATATATATATAAATAAGAATAAAATTGTTTACCTCTCGTTGGATGAATCTTGTTTATCAATGCATGCTTCCTCTTTCTATTTTGGCATGTCTTGGTTTGGAAGTTTTGGTTATACGTATGATCATACTTCCATAGGCATTTTGAATTGAGCATGGTGCTTAGGTCAAAAAGTCTACCTTGATCGATTAGACATGGAGTTGAGTCCAGTTATTGAACCTAAAATTGCTAGTGTAGATTTTGGTCGATCATATGGACTAACCTAAAATCGCGGCATCCCCTCTTGATAGTCGGCTATCTAACCTATAATGTGATCACACGCTCTATCGTGTCTTGATCACCGAAAGGAAAAAAAAACTATCAAGATACCTTTGCCTTGATCTCCCGGGTTCCTCTCAAGCCGATCACCGAGCTTGACGATCCATCATGTCCACCATCATCGTCCATGTTCATGATCATCATGCTCCTTGTCATCCACCTAATCCTATCTCATAGTCATCACTTAGAGCAAAGGATTACTCCACAAGTGTGTCATCAATTTCCAAAACCAAACATGAGATTTCAATCTCCCCTTTTTGGTAATTGATGACAACCAACTTACAAAGATATGAAATAAAATTCAATTGAACTTGAATTGCATGCCCATAGCATTTTGATCATGAATCAAGGATTGGACAAACATTTCAAGGTTCGGTTTTGGTAGTAGTAGTAGCTCCCCTACATATGTGCTTCCATGTGTTTGGATCAAGTTGGCACATATGTATGGATAGAAATCTTGGGGAGAGATACTAATACCAAAAGAGATGCTAAGGTTCTAGAAATTGGACCTTTGAAGCGTGAAACCATCGGAGTCCTTAGCATCAATGTAACTAGACAATCATCAAAACTCAACATACCCCGTGAGATCAACATTATAGGCTAGAATGTGAGCTTTGTCTAGAAACATCCTATGCATGCTAGTTGGTCAATACACCAATCAATTTTCAAAAACTAGCATACACCAAGCAATCATGTATATTGAATTTAGATTGCCAATGCAACATCACATTATGATCATGCACAAACAAATGCATAAATAGTCTATGAGCTTGCTCCCCTATTTGTGTGATCCTTTCCAACATCTTTGTGACTTATTTCTCCCCCTTTGTCAACAATCACCAAAAAGGTGTAAATGAGAGAAATCAAGTCAATCAAAGTATCACATATGGTCTCATCTAGATCACTTGCCTTTCCATGTATTCAAGTTTGAACCAAGGGCAAGCTTTTTCACACCTCATATGCATAAGGGTTATCTTGCACCTTGTTAGAATACACATCAATAGCGCATTTTCTAGAGTTGACACTAGGATTGCAAGCACATAAACATGTCATATGCCACCACTAGTTCATAGAACCATTCAAAGCAATAGTGGTGCCACACATACATTGAAAACATTTTATTTTCCATGAGTGAGCCTCATAAGCATGCATGATGTCTAGATGCACTAACAAGTCCTTAGCAATATATGAATGCCATGACAACCAACTTTTACCTTGGGGTTTGTCGAAGGAGAGGCATGTCATATAAGTGGGGTGCATCAACTCAAGTTGGAGAAGTCAATAATGTTCAATTCTCCCTTTAGCATGTAAAACCTCTTCTCATCAAGTGGCTTGGTGAATATGTCGGCTAGTTGATCTTCGGTGCCAATGCCCATGATACAAATGTCACCCTTTTGTTGATGATCTCTTATGAAGTGGTGCCTTATATCAATGTGCTTTGTTCTTGGATGTTGAACCGGATTTTGGGTCATCTTCCTAAATGCAATATGCAAGTCAATTGGACCTAGAAGCACTTCACCAAAGGATTGTCGCGGCATCCCCTCTTGATAGTCGGCTATCTATCCTATAATGTGATCACACGCTCTATCGTGTCTTGATCACCAAAAGGAAAACCCTATCAAGATACCTTTGCCTTGATCTCCCGGGTTCCTCTCAAGCCGATCACCGAGCTTGACGATCCATCATGTCCACCATCATCGTCCATGTTCATGATCATCATGCTCCTTGTCATCCACCTAATCCTATCTCATAGTCATCACTTAGAGCAAAGGATTAGTCCACAAGTGTGTCATCAATTTCCAAAAACCAAACATGAGATTTCACATATAAAAGTATAGGATAATCGGTGTCAACGGCGCAAGCATCACCGTTTAATCCAGTCCACCGGCATTGATGACCGATTCAAATGCGGGAAAATTAGAAAATCCATGGTGACAGTGAAGATTTAGATCACTACCGGGTTGAATCGTTCCCCGATCACTGCCGGTTTGAATAAGAACCGATAGCAATTTTAAGACGAAGTAACAGTAAAACAAATGATAGAAAAAGAAAATTGACACACATCGAATAACAAATGATTTATTCATTGAAGATAATATATAGTATCTTACAAATACATAAGAATACTAGATGACGATCAAAAATAAAAATAAAGCGGCCTAGGCCGCCGCCGCTTCCCCGATAGCGATTTCAAGGCGAAGGAATAGTAAAACAATTGATAGAAAATGAAGATTGACACGCTTCGCATTAAGAAACGACCGTTCATTAGAACATACTAGAACATAGATCGATGACTAACGGGTTTGGAATTTAAAAGTAATATTGTGTGTGGAGAATCTCAGCGCCGTAAGCGTCCACGTCGTCCCAAATCTGGGATTGGTCCGTTTTTTTTCAAAAGAGTCCCTCTGTTTGTATGAAATCATGTTCCGGCCCGCTCGGGCCCCTCCTCTACAGTAACTATGCTTGGATTTCTTTCATACAGACCCTGTACTATCTGGCTTTTGCAAAAACATCCCCGCCGGCCCTACCAAATATATACAGTCTCTCCCTCTCTTCTCTGCAAAAAAAAAAAAAAAAAAACAGAACCGGCCTCGCCTCTTCCTCTCCCTCATCTCTCCTGCGCGGGCGACGGCGCGGGGGACAGCGCCACGCCCGGCGCGGCGGTGGCGCAGGCGCGGCCGGCGCGGCCAGGTGGCGCGGCGCGGGCACGGGCCAGGCGGCGCGGCCGGCGCGCGGCGGCGCCGAGGCGGAGCCGGCGTGGCCAGGCGGCGCGGCCAGGCAGCGCAGGTGAGCCGTCTCCCATCCACATCCCAACCTCTCCTTCCTCCTCTTCTCTCCGTCCCCATCTTCTCCTCTGCTCTGCGTATGGATGATATTTTTTTGTTGTGTTAGGGTTTCGAAGGGGAGAATCGCTGGTGATATGGACGAAGTGTGGGAGACGGCTCTCCATCCTTTCTCGAGGCGGCGGCGGCTCCCAGCCCAGGCCGCCACCCATCGCAGCGGCCGCAACCCGGATTCATCTGTCTCTGATTTTCGAAGCTATTTTTGGGAACTTTTTGATTCGTCGATTTGAGATCGATTTAGTTCGCTCTTTTTGCTTTAGTTCGTGCAAGGACATGTGTTGTGCTTATGTACCAAGTGAAACAAATCAATTCAACACGAGCACGGAGAAATCGACGATTTTCGTTTTTAGGAGATAGGATTTCATTCTTGCACTCGATCTGGATTTGCCGGGGCTTGAGTTTATTTGGGGCAATGATTTCCTAGGAGTAGCTTCTCAACTCAGTTGTGATCACCTGTGCAAGATTTGGTTTCGAATCCTTTTGATTTGGGTCAGTTTTCAAGCGATTTTCTTTCTCTTATCGCTCTCCTCTGATCCTTGTTGTCAGCGCTCGGTTTTTGGCGTTCTTTTTTTTTAGAAAAAGTTTTTGGCGTTCTTGAGCGTGAGCGGTTTGGACTCCAGGAGCAGCAGGCCGGTTTCCCACTGCCTGGTCCAGCGCTTGCCCCAGCCTCGTTGTTGCTCTGCACCAATCGGTGTTCATCCAGGAACCCGTGCACACACAGCACCAAGAGAAGGTGCAGCAGTTCATGTTAATTTCCAGCAGCTGCAGCTCGCTTGACTCTGTTCTCTCCATTGCAGTCATGCTTCTCTCTGCATACGTTTCTCTGTATTTGCTTAATGTGCTTGAATTGGTTGCGTGCAGCAAGTTCAGCAGCTCGTGCATGACCTGGGCGTTCAAATTATCGACTACAGCAGGCAGCTTGTGTCCAGCAGTGATCAATCAATGGGCGTTTGCTAATTCCATTTTTACTTGGCATCTCAGCTGGCTTGTTTCATTTGCCGCAGGTTTGCAGCAGTGGAGCAGGTGCTTGTCAATCTCCTGTCTCAGGTAATTAGAGCAGCAGCAGTCAGTCTGTCGCTGGCGCTGGGGGACGGATGGAGGCTGAAGCCAGCCTTGCTGGTACGTGTGTCCTCATTTTTGCCATGGATGTTACCAATGACCTTGCTCAAATGGGTACATAGGAAGGCATATCTATTATGAATTATCATTTTCCTATAATTTGTCACTATCTGAACACGCCTTTTTGTTTTACTATAGGAGACCATACTCCTCTTCAAAGTTGAAGCAGACAACAGGAAGTAGCGTGTTAGCAGCTTGGAGGCAAGGCTAGAGAAGATGAGCCTGTCAATCCCTCCACGACTCCCATCTGAATGGTGTCCAAAAAAATTATCAGGTAATGCTTTTGGATTTTTTTAGAGGACACCGCATACTTATTTTCCTTCAGTGCTGTGATTTGGTCCATACACTCCAACATTATAAATGTTTAGATCTGTCATGTATTCTACAGGCCACACTCCAACATTATAAATGTTAGAATTGGCATCGTGGTGCAGGCGTTGTTAGAATTGGCGTCGTGGTGCAGGCCATTTCAGTTCTATCTCAGTTGTATTAACTGAAGGTATGGATCTATAGGCCATAAGGAGAATTTTACAAATGGCTATGATTACAGAAACATGAGCTTTGTTAGTTCTGCACTGTGGTTCAGTGACCCTCCAAAAGTTGTTTACAGAGGGAAAAAAATGTTTTTTAGTTTACCTACAGACCATTAGAGGCGACAGGAAAATACATGTTCCTGAGTTGGACATGTAGATATACGAACCTGTCAACATATCTGTAGATATTTTCACCAGGATGCCCCTTACAAAACATATTGCTATACGTACCTGCATTGTGCTCAACCACAGGCGTGGTGATTGGTCCACCTGCTTGATCTGCTGAACCTTATGTTTAGATTTAGCATCGCTGGTTATAGACCATGATTTTTTTTTTTTCCTTTGGATAAGTTTAAAACTCATCTTTGTTCGTTGATATTTCCTTTGATCAGTTCTGATGCTTCGTATAGACTTCCTTTTTTGGTTACTAAAAACCTCTAATTCTAGATGAAGGAAAACAATTGCTGTTGTGTCTCTACCTTTTCTATTCTTGGCCTAAAGCAGAATCAAACAAATGGTGATGGAGGGTTTCCCATCAGAAAAGTGAAAATCTGTCAGATGAGAGTTGTGTCCTCTACATTAGGTGCATTTACATGCTGGTTCTAAAATTACTTGGAAATTACTTCTGAAGATTTTAGATTGTTTTAGGTAAAGAATGCTTGAAAAGTATGTGTAGCTGTATTGTTGCTCAGGTTTCCATTTCTAATTGTCTTCTTGGTTTCCTGCGCTTCTGTTTCCTTAGGGGGCTTTTGCAAGGGGTGAGCTTCTGCTCAGCTGCTGTCATTGTTGCCTTAGGTATGTTTTTGTCGCATTCCATGATATAAGCTGCCCTTTGCTAGACTGTCTAACATAAACTGGCCTTCGCTACTATGTGCAAAACTGTGGAAAGAAGCCAAAACTTTAGTTTTACGGTCGTTGCTTAATTTTCCATGTTCGGTTTTCTATGTTCATGCACAACTGAACATGCTCATTTGAATCAATTGTTCTTTCCAAACTTTAACTCACGATCCAGCACTTCAGTTTGAATGACAGACTGACGTATATGTCCGTGCATCAAGTTTCGCTACTGACTATACGATTTCCTGTCAAAGCACGCGGCGAGCTTCTTCTCTGCTGACTCCTACCATGGCCGTGGCAATGGAGGTGCCTCAGGATCATCTTCGTCACGGTGAAGCTCTCACCCGGCGTTTGGCCGACCACCATGTGACCATTCAGCTCATAGACCTTCTGCCGTGTGTTTATGTAGTCTTCCTCGTTAGATCAATGTAGCTATTGAGTGCTTATGTCATGCGAACCAGTGAGTTTATGTCATGCAAAACAGTGTTTTGGTGCTATCTTGGTTGCTAGGTTGGAGGCAAAATGCAAGTTTATCTTTTGTTTTTTCTTCTTAGCCTCGACGCTATTTGTATCTGTTCTGTTGCAATTGTCTTCCATTTCTATATGCACAGTCCAATGGCTTATGTAATGTATGTGCAACCTATTTGTCCTGTTGCATTTATTTCAGAAAAAAATTGCTGGTCTATCACATAGATCGAGATGAGTCAAACCTCTTAATGCTGTGATGGGAAAATATTCAGATATTGCCTTTTAGGTGATGAACAAATAACTATCATTCTCATACGTGGAAAAAGGGGGGGAAATAGCATATGTTTTTAGGTCTGTTTTGTTTCAGTGATCGTAGATAGAGCCAGCCAATTGTCAGTATTATCGTTTTATTTCCCCTCTATAATCGCGGCCATTGTCTCGCGCGCATGGGCGCGCGCAAATCACTAGTAAAAACAGGTAACGATTTAAAGATTGACACACATCATATTAAACCGATAGACAAGGAAACAGTAGAACAAATTAACGACAGAAAAAGAAGATTGACATGCATCAAATTAACAAATGACTGATTCATTAACACACCACATATTATATCTTACAAATCCACATAAATAAGACAATTGATAAATTGACATAAAAAGAATCTAAGTCGCCTTCTTGGCCGCTCGCCTAGCCGGCTTCCTAGCGGTCGCCTCCATCTTCTCTAGTTTGATCGGTATCCCCTCGGCGAGGATATCGGCCCGAGAGTCGATCCGAAGGGCATAGAAGTTGGCCTTCTCCTCAAGGTCGGACTCACCTTTGGCGGGGCCAACATTATCGGCCAGGCTGTTAAGCTTGTTGAGGGCGGCACTAAGGCGCTCCACAACGAACTTCATCTCCTCCCGGTTGGCGGCCATGTCGATCATCGTCGGCAGCGTGTTCGGCTTCCTGTGGATGGGGTACGAAAGAGAAGTTAATGGTTCGGCAACAAAATGAGGGGGCGTGGTATAAATAGTAACTAGCCTTGGTGTTTCCCAAAAGACGGCTCCTCGGAAAAATGGCGACCGATCATGACCAATGGTCGTCTCCTCGACTCAACGGCTGCGTTTTCCAAGGCACCCAATCTCGAGCCACGGGTTCGACGCCCATAACCAACAGTTAATGGTTCATTTTTGACAAATTTTACATTGAACAGTGCTCAAGTTTATATTCAAATCAAATTTAAACGTTATTTATTTTAACCATCATATAGATATTAAAAATACAAACTCTTTTGCACGTTATTAATTTTAATCGCTCTTGAACTGAAATGAAATAAAATCTAGGACAAAGGGAGCAACACACAACATTAATATATATAATATTTCATATATTGATATAATATATATAAAAACATAAAAAATAGAGAGAATATATTTAAAATTGATTAAAAAAGAGAGAGAAAGTGGGGGCTGGCTTAGTCCTCGCCCTCCTCCTCCTCTCTGGCGTCATCCTCGTCCTCCTCCTCCTTCTTTGGCGTCGTCCTTCTTGGCCAAGGCCTTGAGGAGGATATCGGCCAACTACGCCACTTCGGGCATAGTGATTGGTCTTTTCATCTAGAGGTGGCTCCACCTTTGGAAGAAGGTCATGGCCGCTTGCCAGCTCCTTTAGCTGCCTGAAGGCAGGCTTGAGACAATCGAGGGTGAAATCCCTCTCGATCATCTCTTGCATCACGAAGGTCATTAGAATTGGCTGCCTCCTCCAGCCTTTCTGCCAAAACCTCCATGCGATTAGGCTTAGGGGAGGGCGGGACGTAGGAGTCGAAGTCGTCGTTGGACGATGCCTCGGGCTCGGGGTCGGTGCTGACAGTACAAACACTCTTATTTTATATCATTAAAACACCGTCAACATTCTTGGTTTAAGAGGAAGAACAACATTCCATGAGAATATTTTACCCAATAAATAGTTCAAGCTATACTTGGAGTATTTCTCTGCAGGACTTTGCAAATAAGGCAATAATGACCCAGTTGTGACACAAAAGGCACTTCGGCCCACTTCGGCCAAACAATGCCATGTCACCTGCCATGTCACCAAACCATGGGAGACCAAAGGGAAGCACCTGCTTGGTCCGTCAAGACGTCACACGGATCCACTAGGTACCAAATAGTCACGACAAGTTCCCAACACAAGACGCAGAAACCGACAGCGGGACCAACATCTCTAGCACCAGAAGAAGGCCCACATGTCATGGACCCACTTCGCCCGAACAGGGTCACTTCGGCCGAACATGGCCCACACCTCCACCGACGTCTCCCCACGTCTACCATATTGTCCACGTGACTGTTTATCTCATCTGTTGGTTTTATGGCGGTTTATCCAAGGGCCAAGAAGGTAGATCACGCGGATCGATGATGTGGCGTTGGAGTAGCCCCTACTCCACCTTGGGGATATAAATATCCCCCCCCCCCCCCACTCTCATTTGCACACACCACAAGGAAGAAGCTCTCCACTCTTATAAGATGTAGTAGTGTTAGTCTAGTTGGGAGTTAGAGTGAGTAGTAAGCTTCGCTCGGGTTTCCTGAGCTGGTCTTCTAGGAGGTATGGTATTGTTCTTTTATCATTCCTTTTGTAGTAAGATCTTTGCATTTATAATTTATTTCTTTCTTTACTTTACTCTAGTATTTACTTTATTGAGTATTTACTTAGTGCAACTTTATTCTAGTTCTCTAGTATATAGTTGTTATGATATTATCTAGCATATAGGCATCTCATACTTAGTTTGTGGTTCAAACCCCGGTTCATCATGAACCCATGCCTGTATGCGATCAACGTCTCACAAGGGTGCTCTAGTTGATCTGTGTAATTACATCTAGAGTAGTGAGAGGAAGTGTAAGTGTGGTGCTTAGACTTGATCTTGCCTTTGGTTGCCGCTTGCTGCACGGATTTTTTGTGGTAGCCAGTATGGTGGTGACAGCCCGTCTGGTTTATGTATAGACCACCACGTGTTTATATGCAAGTTCTTAAAAGTAAGGCTCCAGTAAAATAGTAGTTGTTTAGTGGTGATTTTATTCACCACTTCTCACCTACTGCCTAGCATATAGTTCATGTGAACCCCAACTAGTTGACTTGTCATTTATGTTTGATTAGTATCATAGAAGTAAAGTAAGAATCATAGGAATCCTTTGCTCACTCTTGTCCTCCTTGCTAGCTAGACTACTCGCTTATTTGTATGTCTAGATGTCTAGACTATTCCTATGTGTGTCATTACCCATATCATATACATCATTTACCCCCACGTTAGTCTAGTTGGTATATTAGTTGGTAGATATATGATGGTTAGCTATCATCTTCTTTAACCATTGCTTCCCATGGGCTAAATACAAATAACGATACCTTGGAATACTCCCAAGTGAAATGCTACAACGGTATATTCTATGCGCTTGCGGAATCACCAACAGTCTTAAGAAATACCAACAAGCATTTCTAGCATTGTTGCTAGGGATAGGTTCTATATCTATTTCTAGTGACGATGTTAAAAAATGTCAACAAGCATTTCTGGCGCCGTTGCCGGGGAAGAAATTGGCAAAAAGATGTTGATACTAAACTTGATGTCTACCAATTTATGTTACCATTAGTTATTGTGGGAACATCGTTGTCTTGTTAAGTGTGGAATAAACAGGGCATCAACTGTTTTGACCATTTGGTATTTCCACAAGAAAACAAAATATTAAGAACGAGCCCAGGGTGTCTGATTATTCATGAACCATCAACACTACAACCTGGTCGCTCCAGGGTGTCCTAGAGTGTTGATTGTTTACCTTTCTTGCCTATTATCATAGGCTAGTTGCAAACTGTGAGATAATGCTTCCACTAAAACTTAATGCTTTCCATGAGCAGTCTCTACTTATGCTTTTATGAAAGAAAAGAGCTAGCCCTACTTATAAAGTCATGCATAATCCTTGGAGTCCTTTATTTTCAGTTTTTGACGGGTAAGTCTAACTAAGTACCTTCTCATATTCAGGGTTTATTCCCACTTGTTGTAGATGACGTCTTCTATCTTTGGGTGCTTCAAGTCTTTGCTCCCTGCTTTGGGGACAAGGACTAGACCTCGAGGGCATGGTCTCCATATCTCTCACCCTTGTTGTTGTCATGTGAACCCGTCATCGGCTCTTTGTATCTCTGTTTTTTGAACTATGTTCGAAAACTACTTTGTTCCCCGCCGCCACTGAACTTGTAATAATTTCGGTACACTCCGTTATGTAATATGTTCTCCCTTGTTCTCTCGTGAAATAGTTTTACGGCATGATTGTTGTACATCGCTATATTAGTACGATCCTCGATGGTTTGGTTATAAGCTAGACCAAGTGGATTTTAGTTCATAGGCCGATTATATGGAGTCAAGTCGTGGTTTGATCACTTTAAATGGCAAATTTTCGCACTTAGACACTTATAATTTTGGTTCCGTGACGTTGGATCGCCTACCGCATGGATTATTTGTGGTAGCTAGTCAGTGGTGACAACCTTGTCTAGTCTCTATTCCTTCCGTATGTAATACAAGTTCTTAAAAGGTAGGTATTGGCATTTGCAAACATCCTTAATAGGAATAGAGTAGAATCCATCCTTGGTAGTTGTTGGCGGTCATTATTGAGTATATTATACCGCCAACTTATATCCAATTCATGAGAAAGAGGCAAACTTATGATGCATATACCTTTACTTTTCTAACCTAGTTCCACTTGTATTCTAGAAATTATGTCTTGCGGGTATAAAAGTGGAAACAGTACAAAGTTGCCAAATAGATTAGAAAGCGCATTTGAATAAAAGACGCCAAGGAGTGGATTGAGCAAGGAGACCAAACCCGGCAGCATAAACTGGCCCATGCACCACCATAGGCCCAACATACAAGTGACAAAACGCGACGGGGAGAGAAGGCCGGGGCGAGGCCCAAACCGGGGGCGGCCGGCCCATCATGGTGGTCGGCGCCAAATTTCGACCAATGCTCCCGCCCTTTCTCTGGGCGGTTTGGTGCGAACTTCAGCGGCGGTTGCATGTAGTGCAAACTTTTGGTTCCGCCAAGAAGAGCTCAAAGCAAGGAGAGCCCTCCATTCCCTCCTCCTCTCCACTATATAAAGAGAGGCACTCCTCACTATGAACAACACACACAACACAACACACTACACATTGTTACATCCTCACCTTGAGCACCACTCTCTCCTCTTCATTAGTTTAGTGTTAGTATTTGAGTTAGGCGGAGCTTCAAGGAGGGCTTGTCTCCTTGGAAGGATCTTTTGGTAATTTATTATGAAGTTCTTTCCTTTATTCAAGTCTCATTATTTATATCGCAATGCATATGAACTAGAGTATAGTTACCCTCATGTTATATTCATATTGTGCCAACTAGAGTATAGTTAGTATAATGTGATAATTAACATGACTAACTTTAGGCTAATTGAATCATATTTTATTCTTGGAACGTAGTAGAACTAAGTTCGAGTGATGGTCTGGTGTACCTTCGGGTTTACCTTTACTCTTTCCTGTCGATCCGTAGGGTCGGGGTACCGCGGGGAGTTTAGGTAGTTCTCTATAAATGTAAGCATGGTGCTTAGGTCTATAGGGAATCATCTGGGAAATGCCGGCATCCCACGGTAGTGAGGTAGGCGGCGAGGTGTGACAACTCTGTCCGTCCTTTGCACTCCTCCACGTCCGGGTGTTGGGTTGGAGTCTTATCAAGTGCAACCGGCTGGCGGATACTAGCCGCGGGCATCTCCTCATCACTTTAGCCCATCTCTACTGTGAACCATGAATGACGTATGTAGACTATAGTCTAACGCATTGGCGATATTAGAATAGCCAACTCAACATAGATTTTCCTTTTTTTATGTTATTTTCTATTTATTCCTTCTAATGCTCAAGAAGTGTGTGTGTCACCACTATCTCCAATATTATTATCACTTACCCTCAGATATGATTAGTGGCTTTCCATACATACATTGTGGGCTATATCATCATCATATTAAATCTAAACCTGCCTTCCCATGGGAAAATATAAATGAACGATACCCGATTACTCACCGGGTGAAATGCTACGATGATAGATCCGCGGCGCTTGCGGGTTGACCCTTGCAATATTCAATTCATCTATCACCGCGTTCTCTTGACGTTATCATTAATCATAATATCTATTCTTAGTGATTGTGCTAAGAAATGCCAACAAGCATTTCGCGCCATTGCCGGATAGGTTTAAAATCTATTCGTAGTAATAACGTTAAGAAACGCCAACAAGCATTTTACGGCGCCGTTGTTGGGGAAGGCAAGGTTAAAAAAAAAAAAAAAAAATATTAATAAAGATGATCATAACCACATGTATGGATGATAGCCCTAATCTTTGCGAGGCTAACTCTTTTTTTTTTCTTCCCCTGTTGTGGGCGAGAACAGAGATAGTGTATGATGGTGGTCGCAACTGCTCGAAAAAAACTTCGTCGACGATCCGAGAGGCTGCTTTCGGAAGAGTCGAGCCTCGAGCCACTCCTCCCGTCATCACTCCCGGGAGGTTGCACCCGTCATCCAAGTACCATCTTCATCAACACTCATGGCCACCAAGACACTCCGTGACTACTCGTCCCCTGTCGTGGGCAATGTCCCGGGCCCCGTGTCAACTTGGGCGACAAGAACTTTGAGTTAAGGACTGGCCTCATCACGATGGTATAAGCAAGTCCATTCTGTGGACCGCCAAGCGAGGGCGCAAATGCTCATCTCGAGAAACTTGGGTTGTGCGACACAATCATCATCAAGGACGTTGAGCTAGATGCAATCGGGCTCGCTTGTTCCCCTTCTCCCTTGTGGGGAAGGCGAAGCAATGGTTCTACAAGGACAAGGAGGTCATGTCGACACTTGGAGTAAATGCTCCACCGCATTCCTCGCAAGGTTCTTCCCAATGGGCAAAACCAATGCCCTACGGGCAAGAATTTCCAACTTTCGGCCAGACGGCAATGGAACCCATACGAGGCGGCGGGAGAGGCCGCAAGAGTACATCCTCGCCTGCCCACATCATGGCATGGAGAAGTGGCTCGTCCTTCGAACTTCTACAATGGTCTTACGACCATGTCGAAGGGCCACATAGATCTTCTTCCGGCGAGGGGCGTTCTTATCCCTCACTTTGTTGAGAAAGCGTAAGCACTCATCGAAGATGATCGAGAACCAAGGCCGGGGGAGAAGAACGGGCCCCTCGAAAAACACAAAAAGGTATGCACACAAATAAGGAGACTGATGCGCTTCTTGCAAAGATCGATCTCCCGATGAAAAGACTGACGACCAAGCTCCGTCAAGCGGTGCTACACTCCCCATGGACTCACATATGACATGTGAAGTCTGTGGAGAGGTTGACATTCGGGGAAGCTCTTGTCCCGAAACACGAAAGATGTAGCCTTCGTCAACAACGGATTTCGTCCAAGTAATAACAATGGGTGGAACAATCGAGAATCGCCCACAAGGAGAAAAGAAGGAGGATCCAGGGGAGCCCAACAATCACCGCTCAATAGGCCCATACACGTTCGGTAACGCCTACTGTGATCTAGGGGCAAGTGTCAACATCATGTCAAAGAAGACCAATGACACACTCCTACACTTCCCATTATCCCGCACCAAGACCAAACTCAGAATGGCAGATCAAACAGTAATAAAGCCAGAAGGGATTCTTCGAGACATTTTGGTAAGGGTGAAGGATAGCTATGTCCCCACAGACTTCATCGTCGTGGACATGGGAGAAGAAGATCACGTAGCATTGTTGTTGGGGAGACCATTCCTCTACACAACAAACGCTACCATCCATGTTGGCAAGGGAAGGGTCGACTTCCGAATTCAAGAACAGATGGTCCAATGCCTATTCAATGGATACAACCGGAAGAAATCCCAGAAAAAGAAAAAGGTTGAACCCCAAGCAAAGACAACAGTCAAGGCAAAAGAACCCCGGGAACAGACGACAGACAAAACCAAAGAGGAAGCTGTACCTGTCCCTACCAAGAAGGAGGAGGAACGTACCCCTGCAACCCCCGAAAAGATTCAAGAAGAAATAAAGTCGCCATCACCTACCATGTCACCATCCAAAAATACGAAGAAGGCATGGCGTGTGAAGCAGGCCTAAAGGTAAGCTTCACCAAAGGTAAGAAATAAATATTTTCCTTCTATAAATTTATTTTCCTCATATTAAATTATTTGAATTCAAAACCTCTTTAATTAATTCATTTCCTTTTTATTCTTTAATATTAAAAAGAATTCCTTTTTATATTTTAATCCCATTGCCATATTTTCCATGTCAATTAAAATATAATAATAAAAAAAAATAGATTGATAAGATTTCATACTCGAATAAAACTTTATTCCAAAACGAAAAAACAAGGTTTCGGGCCAAACCCGACCCGTTGCACCACTTACACAACGGTCGGATTCGACCGTTGAACACACACCTGCCAAAGCGGGGTGACAGAGGGTCCAGGATGGGACCGGTCGCCCGCGTGGGCGGTCGCCCCACAGCGGCACCTCATCCGCGGGCCAAACGGTCACGGCGCTAGCCGTTGCCCTCGTCCGAGTGTCGGGGGTGCATCGAGCTATAAATTCGTGAGGTGGCCGGAGAACTCTCCACCCCTCTCATTCTCACTCCCTCACTCTCTCATTTTGCTACTTGCTCACTTCTTGCACTCCACAAAGCATTTCCAAGCTCTAGTGCAAGAACACCAAACATTCTCTCTCACAAGCTCTCTCTTCCAAGTTCTCTCCAAGAGTAAGCACTTGTTTCCATTCCGTTCGCCTTTTGTTCGCTAACATGTTCAGGAAAGCGGCAAGCGCGATCAAGAAGGGCGTGAGAAGAAGCGCGAGGCTCTCCCAAGGAAGTTCGAGTACACACTTCGACAACACCGAAGCATATGAAGAAGACACACCTTCGCAAGAGCAAGAGCAAGAGCAAGAACAAGCACCCACGGGGATGACGATCGAGGAAGCCGATGCACCGCACCTCGACCTGGAAGGAGAACGGGAGATGCAAGCCTACAACATCCTCAAGAACCGAGACTTCGCTCCCGCTCCTCGCTTCCCCAACGACGTCCTCGAAAAACTAGGTATGGATATCGAATTCCCCATCATTTGGAAAACTGTCGGATGGTCCGGGATTGCTCCCCTGGATGAGCCAGGCTCTCGCCTCCTCACCATCCAATTTCTAGGATCTTTGGAAGTTCATGATCAGGGTGTTAGTTTCAGACTTTTTGGTAAATATCACTATTACACATGGCAAGAAATGGCTAGGCACATAGGTTTTGATGCTAAGAAATGTTGCACAAACTTAGGCATTTGCTTTACCGATTTTAATCGTGCCGCCTTTTTCACACCGAAATCTCCACCATAGTTCCTACTGGATCCTAGGTTTCGTCCTTCTAATGCCAACATACATCATCCAACATTGAAATTTATGCAAAAATGGATTGCCATAACTTTGTTTCCTAGGCATGAATTTCATCGTCTTTTTTAGATGTTGAGATGCAATGCCTCTATGCCATGGTTCACAAGAGAAAGATTGCTCCTGTAAAAGAAATCATAAAATGCATGCTTAGCAATTTTAAACAATCCACACCTGTTTATTGTACCTCTCTTGTGACAAGGATTGCTAGTAACATTGGTGCATTGGAAGGCGAAAATGTCACATACCTAGATACTCCACCTCTGGAAATTTCAATATCACACCTGATACAAGGGCACATAATAAAATTTGATGAGAATGACCATGAGAAGATTATTTATTATTTTTGGGATATATAAATGAGATTCCGCTCCCTAACCCGGAACTCTCATTATATAAATCCCCATCACTCACCTTCGCTCTAGTTGAGCTAGACGAAGCACGCAGGAGTTCTGTTTTTCTCGCGTCATCACGAAGGAGAGCTACGGACGAGGCTGGTGGTTCCCAGATGCCACAGCCTACACCCGTACCAGTGCCCACGCCCGGGTTCTTTACACCAACGCTGAACCCCGGGCTCACACCCACCTTCCAAATGAAGGGATGTTCACACCTCGTCCGGACCAAGCGGGAGGGTCAACATGGCATGAGACACACTCGGTGTCCTCCGACTCCAAAGGGTTGCCACCACCACCACGCGTCTCTACTCGGATCCCGAGCGCTCAAAGAGATCAACACCCGACTTCGGGAATGTGGAACTCCGCATACGGAGATTGCCTGCGATCACTCACTGTTTTGGTGCGGGTTTCCGATCAACGCCATCGGCGGTACACGCAACACCAAGCGAAGAGGCGAACGGAGACGGCAGGAGCACGAGGCACGAGATGGCGTTACGGGCGCCACATGGGGTACTACCCCCCCACCCATAAGCCATCGGCTAGCTTGGGGAGGACCCCCACGGAGGTAAGTGCCTACCTCCCCTATCATTTTATTTTATCTCTTAAATTTTCATTTTCATTTTCCTTTATTCAATAAAATAATAAAAAAAAATGAAAAGAAAAAAAAAAAATATAATTCCACTCCAATATGTAGTATAAGGATGCTTAAATTTCTCTAAAGTTGAAATGATGAATAGTTGCTCTGTCTATAGTTCAATTTGCACCTAGTTCATAAAATTGTATTCCCCAAAGTTTAAGTTTATTGGCTTAACTTGTCTTGTCCTAAAACTTAATGATTTGTGGGTATGCAAACACATGATTCTTCTCTAAGCTATTGCCGGATATGATATGGTAAAAATAGAATCTACTATGATTTTGTTCTAAGAGAGATTCATCATTCGGAGAATAATTTTCAAAATTCCTTAATTATCAAAATTCTCATGATAGCCTATGTGAGACACCTGTCATACGCTTTTGATCAAGATTCACATTGCCAAAAATAGGTTATGGGCTAAGCTAGAAAAAAATGGACGCGTGTCCGAAAAATAAAACAATGGGTACTTCGATACCCGCCTCTAAAAAAAAAAAAAAAAAGAAAGAGAAGAATAATGGACAAGTGTCCGAGGGTGAGTAGAGCCCACTTCTCTAAAAAGAAATAAGAGCTAGCCCATACCTTATCAAAAAGAAATAAAATTTCACTTGCATATCTTGATTAGGGCTTATGACTTGTTTCTCCTTATGGTTTGCACACCGAGATGATTTAAGGAATCATTCTAAAAAAAAAAATCTCTCCGCATGAATGATCAATCAAGAACGAATGATTGGTGTTTCTATAAAAACCATTCTATCTTGCAATGACCCAAGAGTTTGAAAAATGTTAGAAGCCCCATATGATTTAAGTATACAAGGATAGATAGAAATGCCAATTTATTTAAACAACGGAAGAATATTTTGTTATGAGCATGGTACATTTTGAAATATATCAGCATTGTAGCAACTCCCGATCAACAACCAAACACTTAGCTATTTGCTCGGGACGAGCAAAGGTTAAGCTTAGGGACTTGTTGGCGGTCATTATTGAGTATATTATACCGCCAACTTATATCCAATTCATGAGAAAGAGGCAAACTTATGATGCATATACCTTTACTTCTAACCTAGTTCCACTTGTATTCTAGAAATTATGTCTTGCGGTATAAAAGTGGAAACAGTACAAAGTTGCCAAATAGATTAGAAAGCGCATTTGAATAAAAGACGCCAAGGAGTGGATTGAGCAAGGAGACCAAACCCCACAGATAAACGGCCCATGCACCACCATAGGCCCAACATACAAGTGACAAAAACGCGACGGAGAAGGCCGGGGCCGAGAGGCCCAGCCGAGGCCGGCCGGCCACCCATCGGTGGTGGTCGGCGCCAAATTTCGCCAATGCTCCCGCCCTTTCTCTGGCGGTTTGGTGCGAACTTCAAGCGGCGGTTGCATGTAGTGCAAACTTTCGTTCCCGCCAAGAAGAGCTCAAAGCAAGGAGAGCCCTCCATTCCCTCCTCCTCTCCACTATATAAAGAGAGGCACTCCTCACTATGAACAACACACACAACACAACACACTACACATTGTTACATCCTCACCTTGAGCACCACTCTCTCCTCTTCATTAGTTTAGTGTTAGTATTTGAGTTAGGCGGAGCTTCAAGGAGGGCTTGTCTCCTTGGAAGGATCTTTTGGTAATTTATTATGAAGTTCTTTCCTTTATTCAAGTCTCATTATTTATATCGCAATGCATATGAACTAGAGTATAGTTACCCTCATGTTATATTCATATTGTGCCAACTAGAGTATAGTTAGTATAATGTGATAATTAACATGACTAACTTTAGGCTAATTGAATCATATTTTATTCTTGGAACGTAGTAGAACTAAGTTCGAGTGATGGTCTGGTGTACCTTCGGGTTTACCTTTACTCTTTCTGTCGATCCGTAGGGTCGGGGTACCGAGGGAGTTTAGGTAGTTCTCTATAAATGTAAGCATGGTGCTTAGGTCTATAGGGAATCATCACGGGAAATGCCGGCATCCCACGGTAGTGAGGTAGGCGGCAGGGTGTGACAACTCTGTCCGTCCTTTGCACTCCTCCACGTCCGGGTGTTGGGTTGGAGTCTTATCAAGTGCAACCGGGCCGGCGGATACCAGCCCGCGGGCATCTCCTCATCACTTTAGCCCATCTCTACTGTGAACCATGAATGACGTATGTAGACTATAGTCTAACGCATTGGCGATATTAGAATAGCCAACTCAACATAGATTTTCCTTTTTATGTTATTTTCTATTTATTCCTTCTAATGCTCAAGAAGTGTGTGTGTCACCACTATCTCCAATATTATTATCACTTACCCCTCGTATATGATTAGTGGCTTTCCATACATACATTGTGGGCTATATCATCATCATATTAAATCTAAACCTGCCTTCCCATGGGAAAATATAAATGAACGATACCCGATTACTCACGGGTGAAATGCTACGATGATAGATCCGTGCGCTTGCGGGTTGACCCTTGCAATATTCAATTCATCTATCACCCGACGTTCTCTTGACGTTATCATTAATCATAATATCTATTCTTAGTGATTGTGCTAAGAAATGCCAACAAGCATTTAAAGCCCATTGCTTAGGGATAGGTTTAAAATCTATTCGTAGTAATAACGTTAAGAAACGCCAACATGATAGTGGTGCCGAAAATGTTAGCTTATTGGTATTTCTTAGTGGAAACAAAAATAATCCGCAAACGCATAGAACTGCCGTGGTTCTTCCTACTGTTCACTACAATACACTGTACTTTTCATATTTAATGCACATATAGGTAATTTATTGTTTGCATGTGCTGCACTTCGCGAACCAGCACAGCGGAGCGTGGCCGATTGTGCTAGTCGCGTATACTCCCACCATATTGGAATCTTGGAAAAGGAAGACATTTTGGATAAGATTTGAGTCAAACATTAGGAATATAAATCATGAAAAACTTTTAAGTCGTTAAGTTTGGAAATATGAAAATCATATCAATAGATTTGTCTTGAAAATTACTTTCATAAAAATATACATATATAAATTTTTAATAAATATTTTTATAGAAAAGACAAGTGAAAGTTATTTTTTAAAGACAAAAGTTATTTTTTAAAGACCGTGTCGCTGTTCTAAACGTCTTTCTTTTCAAGTATATGGAGGGAGTACTGCGTACCTATTTGGGCATATATTTCAAGAAGTATTGCCTCATCAGGCCAGGTGGGAATTTTCCCACCATGCAATGTATTGTACTTCCATGCATTCTTAATTAACAGTGACGACGTCTCAATTCTGAATATGTTTAGAGACGGACTTTTGTGCTCATTCTCTGAATCATTGTTAATAGTGACAATGTCTTGAAGGCGCATGTGTTCCACGCCTCCGAAAATGTTTTTTTTTTTCTCATAAAGGATTCAGTACATGTGTTGCACGCCTCTGATTTTGTTTTTTCCAAAATGGAGTCAGTAGGAGTGTTAATTCCATGATGATCATTTGTTTGTCCTTACTATTGGAAAGTGAACTGCGAGTGAGTAATGTCGTATTACTCCGTACCTATTTGTGAATATTTCAAGAAGTATTGCCTCAATTTTTTTTTTTGAGAATAATGGCAGGAGCTCTGCCTCTCAATTAAGACGGTAGAAAAGTATGTACAAGAAGGGTAGCCGAACATGGTGCAAGCGCACACGTAGGGCCAACCCACCCACACGACGTGGAAGAGAACACAACTACCACGAGTCATCGTTGCCAAGCTTGATTGCAAAACAACCAGCAGCTCCGACTTCCCACGATAGACCCCAGACAACCGAAACGAAAAACAAGCAGACCGCCCGAAGCGAAAGGCCACGACCGGTCATCGTTGCCCAGCTCAAACGAAGAGCAGCTCCGACTTTCAATCCTGAACCCTCTGCCCGCCCTCCCCGGCTCTTGCTCGACTTCCAAAGCATACCAGACGACAAGGAAGGGGGGTTCGCCTCGTGTCATCGTTGTCGAGCCACGTCCCAACGCAGCAGCTCCGACTTCGCTCCGCGAACCCCTCTCCACACGCACCCGGACGCCAAAGATGAAGAGCGTCGAACCGAAGACGATGTCGAAGCCTGGACGAACTCAGAGCGACGCCTTCAGGAAGGGGATGACGTTGGGGACGCCACCGCCGCTCGTCCAAGATAGACAGGGCTTTCGCCCAAAGAGACTGGGGGAGCACGACGCCCTCAAGAGGGGAAGCGACGCCCACGTGCGCCGCCGTCGCCAAGGCTTTCGCCCGCGGATGCCCCGGTACAACATCCAGGTAGGACCCGGGGAACCGTTCTTTGTCGTCGCCGCCGCCGCTGCTCGGCATCCCATAAAACCCGCTCGAGAAGGGCATCAACATGCCGGCTGCATGCGGCGGCCGCAGAGCTGCGTCCACCGCTACCCCCTCCGGTCCGATCCTGGAACCGAGCCTCGTCTTGCCGCGCGTGTCACACTACCCCATGCCGGCCGAAGGGAGGCTCCGGCGCCCGGCCGCACCCGCCACCTTCGCGGCCCGGCCAGGCGCCCGACCACCGTCGGTCATGCGCACCCCGCCACCACGGACGCCGCCCCCAGCCCGAGAGACCACAGATCCCGGCGGGTTCCCCGGACTCCGACCCGAGTTCTTGCCCCCACCATGGCCGGCGCCACGGGGCCGTCCCCCAACCCGGGGGGCACGGATCCGGACACCGGGGCCCCGAACCGGCCGCCCAGGCTCCGGGAGCCCAGGCCGGCCGGGCGGTGCCATCGGCGAGGGGAGGAGGGGGTGACGGAGGGAGAAGAAGGAAGCCGCCGCCACACCCCGTCCCGCCACCGCCACTAGCCGGCGCCGCCCGCGGTGGAGAGAGGCGGCGGCCTCACGAGGCCCCACGCGGCTGCGGCGGGCGCCGCCGCCTCGCGCGCCACGGCGCGTGCGCCCACCACCGAGGAAGAGGAGAGAGCCCCGCCGCCACCTTCCCCGCGGGCGCGCGGCCGGCCTTGCCCGGCGGCCCCTCCGGCGGCGGCGGGCGGGAGGAGGGAGGAGCGGGGAGGGACACGCGGCGGCTAGGGTTTCCTCCCGAGTCACCCGCGTGGGAGTGGCGCGGGGAGAGGGAGGTGGGACTTCCGGTTCTTGACTAGTGAGTGTCGGTTAAAGGTGGGGCCCACATGCACTAAGTATTGCCTCATCGACGTGCTCGGTGTATTTGCCCACCATGCAATTTACTTGTACTTCCATGTATTGCCTCCGTGCGGGCGTGTTAGCGACTCACGGCCGCCCGATCGGAAGGAGGAAGAGGATTTCATGGGTAAGGGGAAAGAACGAAGGAAGGAAGAGGAAATACGATGGCAATTAAAATATAACTGAGTTCATACAATGTTTTTCATGACCCTCTCTCTCTACGACTCACGCCTCATATAGCCACTAGTTCACCCATTGGGGTCCTGATGTCTTCGTGTTGGGCCAAGCCTCCCTCTTGGGCCTTGGTGCCAGGGCCGGCCCGATGTCCTTTGCCTGTGTCGATGCCGGGGTAGTGCTGGTGCTAACACTCCCCCCTTCTTCAGAAGCGGCATGTCCCCACGCCGGCGCTCTTGGAAACTGCTGCCGGAGGGACTCCAAGGACTCCCAGGTAGACAAGGAAGCCGGAGAGAGTGACCAACGTACCAGGACCTGCTCCACAGGATGTGAGCCCTCGGACCCGGCGGCGCTGCGGGGATCCAGATGGGCACCAAACCGCACGAACTCATCGGTAAGTCAGCCACGGCCGCATTGGATGCTAGAGACTTCTTCAACTGGGACACGTGGAAAACAGGGTGAACTCTTGATGAAGGAGGCAACGCCAGACGATAAGCCACACTGCCAATTCGTTCCACGATCTTGAAGGGCCCAAAGAACTTGAATGAGAGCTTCTGGTTTGATCGAGCAGCAACTGTCGTCTGGATATACGGCTGGAGCTTCAGATATGCCCATTCACCAAGTTCGAAGCGGTGCTCAGAGCGGTTCTTGTCAGCTTGTTTCTTCATGTGATCCCGGGCCCGAAGGAGATGCTGGTGAATCAAGTCCTGCATCACTGCACGCTCCTTTATCCAATCAGCAACAGCAGGGGGCTCAATAGCAGAAGATATGTCCAACCCAAGATGACGAGGAGGAACTCCGTACAAAACCTCAAAGGGCAAGCGGCCGAGAGCAGAGTGTGTGCTAGAATTATACCAAAATTCAGCAGCAGTAAGCCAGCGAGACCACTTCCGAGGGCAAGCATGAACGAAGCAGTGGAGGTAGATCTCCAAGCACTGATTGACGCGCTCCGTTTGCCCGTCGGACTGAGGATGGTGAGATGAGCTGCGCTTCAAGTTGACACCCACCAGATCGAACAACGTCGACCAGAATGTGCTGGTGAAGACTGGGTCACGGTCCGACACAATAGACAATGGCAAGCCGTGTAAGCGGTAGATGTTGTCAAAGAAGAGCTGCGCCACATCTTCAGCCTTGTAAGGATGACGAAGGGCAATGAAATGAGCAAACTTCGAGAACTTATCGACCACCACGAGGATTGCATTAACTGAACCGGACTGAGGAAGTCCCTCGACGAAGTCCATGGTAAGCATCTCCCAAGAAGACTTGGGTACAGGCAGTGGCTCCAATAGTCCAGGGTACTTGGCCTGTCGTCCGCTTTGGCTCGTGCGCATAAAGACACGGGACTGAACATAGGTAAGGATGTCCTTGCGCATACCGGGCCAGAAGAATAAATGCTTGATCCGCTGCAGGGTTGCAGGAGCTCCAGAGTGCCCCCCGACGGCGCTGTCATGCAAGGCAGCCATCACTCGGCGCTGCAAGGTAACATTGGAGCCCAGCCAAATGCGCTGCTTGTATCTGATAATGCCATTGACCAAGGTATATGGGAGGATGACTGGGAATTAACAGCCAACTGTGTCAACTTAGCCTGTGCGTCGGGATCAGACACATACCACTGCTGAAGGTCTTTCATCCAGTCATTGGTCGGAGAGGAGATGGCCAACACTGACGGAGGGTGCGACCGACGGGACAGCGAGTCGGCTGCGCCATTATCGACACCACGGCGATACTGAATCTGGTACCGAAGACCAAGTAACTTAGTGAAAGCTTTTTGTTGCAGGGGTGTGTGGAGGCGCTGCTCAGTAAGATGGACCAAACTGCGGTGATCCGTTTGGATAACAAACTCAGTCTGCAACAGATAGTGACGCCAATGTTCGACTGCCATGATGATTGCCAGGTATTCCTTCCCATATGCTGACAGTCCCAGGTTGCGGTTGCTGAGTGGCTTGCTCAAGAACGCTAGAGGGTGGCCGTTCTGAGAAAGCACAGCGCCAATGCCGAGGCCGGATGCATCCGTTTCTATGTGAAAGGGCACCGAGAAGTCGGGCAAGGCTAATACAGGAGCAGAGGCCAATGCGGACTTCAGAGCATCGAGAGCGGACTGATGTAAGGGAGTCCAGATAAACAGCATATCCTTCTTGAGTAATTCAGTCAAGGGCTTTGCAAGCAATCCGAAGTGTCGAATGAATTTCCGGTAATATCCTGCCAGGCCTAGAAATCCCCTCAACTCCTTGACTGACTTGGGTGTTGGCCACGACTGAATCGCCTCAATCTTACTCGGATCGGTCGAGATGCCGGCTTCACTGATGACATGGCCAAGGTAAGATACAGAACGTTGGGCAAACTTACATTTGGACAGTTTGATCTTCCATCCATCCGCAGACAGCCATTGAAACACTGCTGCGAGGTGAACAAGGTGCTCTTCATAGGTACGGCTGTACACCAGAATATCATCAAAGAAGACGACGACGAACTTGCGTAGACCAGGTGCTAGCGTCACGTTCATGGCGCCTTGGAAAGTTCCCGGAGCTCCTGTGAGGCCGAAGGCCATGACACGGAACTCGTATTGGCCCAAATGCGTCTGGAAGGCTGTTTTGTGCTCCTCACCGGGATGCAACCTGATTTGATGGAAGCCTGCCCGCAGATCCAGATTGGAGAACCAGCTAGCATGAGTCAGCTCATCCATTAGTTGATCGAAAACTGGTACAGGAAATTTGGACTTTGCCGTCACTGCATTTAACTGACGGAAGGCGACGCAGAAGCGGTAAGAATCGTCTTTCTTTTTCACCAGCAGCACAGGAGAGTTGAATGAACTGGCACTGGGCTGAATCAAGCCTTGAGTGAGCATATCTTGCACCTGACGCTCGATCTCGTCTTTTAATCCTGGAGGATATCTGTACGGCCGTGTAAACACTGGAGGTGCACCGGGAATCAGAGGAATCTTGTGGTCACACGCCCTGGCAGGAGGCAGGGACGTAGGAGCTTGGAACAAGGGCTGAAAGCTCTGCAACAGGGACTGAATCTCAGCTGGCAGACCATCAGGAACCTCCTTTGTACCCGGTGGCGTGGCTGTGCAAACCTGGAGCAGGATCTGATTAGGAACAACCGATTGTTTGCCTTGCAGAAGCACCGGCTGGCCGAGATGAGGAATTTGCAACCATTTCTGGGCCCAGTGAACCTGCATCGGGCTGTGAGACTCCAGCCAATCCATTCCCACGATTGCGTCATAAGATGTCAACCGCAACACTCTGAAGTTGGAGGTGAAGCAATACGGACCTACAGCCCAATTTACATTCTGTAACACCCCAGGACTTGAAAGAATTGAGCCACCGGCGACCTGAACCTGAGTACGATCTGACACCAGACACAACCCTGATAACTGCTGAGCCACTGCAGAGCTAATGAACGAGGCAGTGTTGCCTGAATCGATGAGAATCGACACTTCCAGTCCCTGAATAGATGCTTGAAGCTGAATAGCACGCGCTGGATTGGTGCCTAGCGTAGCTGCCTTGGACAGAGTCATGAGATAAGCAGTTTCAACTCCCTCGGCAACCTGTTCAGTGTTCAACACTTCATCATCTTCATCATCTTCGTAACCTGACCAGAGAGGCTCCACAGCCATAAGAACCTCAGGAGGGCATTGGTGCTCCCGAGTCCACTTGCCGGCGCACTTGAAACACAGCCCCTGAGCTCGGCGGTATGCCTTGAGTGCCCTCATTGCGCTATCAGGTGCTGGAGTCGGCGTCGGAGACACTTGAGTTGTGACGGCCCCCGGCACCTTGTCCGTCTTCTGCGGAGGGGGCAACAACGGCACAGCTTGCCGGTGTGTTGAAACATCCCTGGATGAAGACCAATCACCGGCACGATGGTGCTTGGCGTAGTGCGGAGTCGCCACTTCCTCCTGTAATAGAGCAAGACGGCAAGCAGTATCCAGATTTGGAGGGTGGTGCATGACAACAATGACACGAATCTCATGTTTCAGACCATCGATGAAACGGGTTGTAAAGAACAGTGGGTCAGCGTTAGGCGAATAGGAGTTGAGCTAGTCAACTAATTGGGCGAAGGCAGAGACATAGGCGGTAACAGTGGTTGTCTGACGGATGTTGAAGAGCTGGCGTAACAGAGACTCATGTTGGTCACGATCAAATCGATCGTAGAGCCATTGACAGAATGTTTCCCAAGTAGCAGTAGGCAATTGATAGGACAGAGATTGGTACCAACAGGCAGCTGCACCCTCCATGTAATGCTCTACAATCCCAACCCACATTGACGAAGGGACCTCATAGGTTTTGAAATACTTCTCACAGAGTGAACGCCAGCGATGGGGATTGTCCCCAGAAAACATAGGAAATGGCAGCTTAGGCAGGCGATTTGTGGGGTTGAACTGGGTGTGTTGCTCTGGAGGTCTGGGAGGTGGGTAGCGAGGAGGTAGGACAGGTGTGGGTCTGAAGGTGTCTGGTGGGCGAGTGGGGTTAGGCTGACCAGCAGAACCATAGTTGAACCCAGGGTGAACATGAGAATGACCAAATGTATGCTCAACGGCGTACACACGGGGTTCGGGAGACGTACCCTTTGCCGGGACGGGGATCCATGTCGTGACAACCCCGGATCCCGTATCCCGTGGAATCGATTCGACGTGGTGCCCAACGACGGGCGAGTTGGCCGTGAATCCAGCAGGTGGGCGCTGGACGGCCTGGAGCGGCGGCATGGTCGGAGGTGGGCGTGGAGGCACCTGATCGAACACCTGGTGGGCGCGTTCTTGTTCGGCCGGGACCTTGCTGCGGGCGTCGCCGAGGATGCCATCCATCGCTGGTTTCCACGCCTCGGCGACTCCATCGACGCCTCGGTGTTGCGACCGCTCGTCGCGCTCATCGCGCCGCCTTTGCAGCGGGCGCCTCCAGCTCGGTCAAGCGCGCCGAGTACTCCGCATCGATGTCGACGTAGGAGGCCTCTAACGTCGCGACTCGAGACTCCACGGCGCCGATCTGGGGATCCGTTGGAGCCGCCTCCAGATCTGCGACACGGCGCGAGCCGGCGTCGGAGTCGGCGGCGGCGCCGTCTCGGGCACGGTGAAACGGTTGTCGACGACCGTCTCTCGCGCGCCTGATCTTGCTGCGCTCAAGGTCGGTGAAGCGACGGTCGAGGTTGGCGTCCTGGTCGTTGAATCGGCGCCCCAGCTTCGCGATTTCGTCGAGGACAAGCTTGAGATTCGGCTCCATCGCTCCGTGAGAACGCTGGAATCGAGTATAGTGGTGGTGCTGGGGAATGTCCAGATCGACTACTGAGTCGATACCAATTGTTAGCAGCTCACAGCCGCCGATCGGAAGGAGGAAGAGGATTTCGTGGGTAAGGGGAAAGAACGAAGGAAGGAAGAGGAAATACGATGGCAATTAAAATATAACTGAGTTCATACAATGTTTTTCATGACCCTCTCTCTCTACGACTCACGCCTCATATAGCCACTAGTTCACCCATTGGGGTCCTGATGTCTTCGTGTTGGGCCGAGCCTCCCTCTTGGGCCTTGGTGCCAGGGCCGGCCCGATGTCCTTTGCCTGTGTCGATGCCGGGGTAGTGCTGGTGCTAACAGGGCGACAAAATGGCACACCCTCATTCTGGCCGGCCTCAGCTTTCGATTCGTTTGACATTGACTACTTTGTGTGGTGTTTTGCTTAAGCTAAGCAAGCGACACGTACATGGTTCTTCTTCCATTCCACGCTTATAAAAAGACGAAAACGCACCAATTGAATCCATACTTCGGTTGTTGAATCCATACTTCGGTTGTTGAATCCATACTTCGGTTGTTGAATCCATACTTCGGTTGTTGCCCGTGAAGGATATCAACCAGGGTCAGATCAAGAGCATAGCTAGGTTACTATAGCAAGCCTTGTGGCACTAGGTCTTGATTGGGACACCGATCGAAATACTCTATGGCTTTGCAAGGCCTCGTGGAGTGGAGGGGACGCCCGGTTAACCCAAAAAAGCAAGGTGGAGTGAGAGCCAGCCTGTTCGTCTACTGTAAGTATATACTATAGCCATGGTGGATTGTTCTTCGTTTCAACTTGTTTCATTTTATTCTCTATCACATATACTATTAAATTAGCTAAAATCTGTTGTTGGCAAAATACATGCATGCATATGCACATGCATGGATACTTGTATTTTATTTAAATTTGTAATTGGTGAGCTAGAACTCAAATTTATTTCCGCTCAATCAAACTGAAAGCTATCCATATATATGTTTGTTGACACATAAGGGTTTGTTCCACTACTGTGTTTGTATAGTCCTCATCACGATGTCGAATATGGCAAACCTACCCATGATTACGAACCTAGTGACCTACTTGCTTGGGACGATGCACATGGACGTGAAGGACGCCTCCTCCACTGCCACAAACTTCTTCGCCGCCATATGTTTCTTCTGCTTCTTGGGTGCCTTCATCTCCGACTCCTACATCAAGCGCTTCTACACCATCCTCATCTTTGCTCCAATAGAGATCTTGGTAATTATAACTTTATAAATGGAGTTACTACACAGTTGAATTCACTTCATTTTTTTTTTTATGAGAATTACACTTCATTGACATAAACGAGGTTTAATTTTGGACAATGCTTTTTGTCAAAACTTTTGAAACTTCGACAATTAAATAGCATCTTACTATAGATATATATTGATTGAAAACATATAAATCAAGTGCTGGTCCTTGGTTGCTGTTGACACCCAAAAATGGCATAGGCTAAACCACCGTAAAATTCCAGACTTAGCCATATTTTGGAGGTCCAAGTCACCGCAAATTTCGGACTTAGCCAAATTCTCGAGGAGGATCGAAAACGGCTTTTGGAATGTGGCTGGACTCACGACGGACTCACTGGCGCGTCGGTCCAGCGTCGGTCAGCGGCGTCCGGTCGGGTCGCGCCTCCGGCCGGGACACCGACCGGACGCGCCCGGTCGCGTCGGTGCAGCGTCGGTCCAGCGTCCGGTCAGGTCGCGCGGCCGCGGCCAGCTGCGCGAACCTCTACGCGGACGCACCGACCGGCGTCGGTCGAGGGCTTGACCAGCGTCCGGTCAGCCCGGCGCAGCTCCGTGTCCGTCACGAGATCGAACGATTTGTTTCCAATCGTGTTTAGGTCGGTTTTTGGTACTTGGAAACGTCAAGGATGGTTTCCTAAAGGGATAAGACCACCCCCTCTATATAATAAAGAGGTTTATGGCCGATTTGATCCCATCTACATCCAATCGACAAACACATCTACTACCGTCTTGCTTGTAGGTCAACTCTCTCTTCTTCTTCGCGCCCGATGCCATGAGCGGAAGATCGGCGACAACCACGCCCTAGGCGGTCAGGCGGCTAGGGCAGCCCATAACTGCTGCGCGCGCCCTCACGGGGGTCCGTCCCGGGCGTGTGGGGTTTCGGGTTTCAAGAGACTTCGCCGGCGTGTCTTGCGTGCCGCGCTCCCGGCGAGGCTCCTCCGACGGCGTGTCTTGCGTATCGCGCTCATCGTTGGAGGCACACGGTCCAGTGTGGACATCCCTAGGCGCTTGCCGATCCCTCGATTTCGGCTTGCCCTACGTAGAGCGATCTAGCTCTTATTTTTTGGTGTGTTACCGATTTTATCGTCAACAGTTGCCATGAATGGGCAGGGGTACATGCTCCTTTCATACCAAGCACACTTCCGTCACTTCACCGCGGCCGTGCGACATCATCAACAACCCCAGTGGTTGCACACGGTGAGCGGTCGCAACCGAGCTTGCTCACCCTGGGCCTATACCTGATCCCTATCGGTGAGAGCTCAGTGCGCACGTGCGCCCGCAGGCGCTGGGCGCCGACCAGTTCGACGAGGACAACCCAGCGGAGCTTCCCGGCAAGATTAGCTTCTTCAACTGGTTCGAGATCAGCTTTTCCCTTGGGCGACGGTTGGGGTCGTCTTCTTGGTGTGGGTGCAGGACAACGTGGGATGGGACCTTGGTTTCGCGCTCGCTGGGCTCATGGTGCTCTTCGGCACGCTCGGTGTTGCCGTCGGACTGCCGTTCTACCGGCACCGGAAGCCCGCCGGCAGCCCCATCACGAGAATCATTCAGGTACGTAAGCTCTCGCCGTCACGCATTGTGGGAAAAAAATAATTCAAGTACGTCAACTTGAAGAGATTTGTCGTGGCCTGCAGGTTTTTGTGGCGGCGTTTAGGAAGAGGAAGCTACGGCTCCCTGAGAATCTGATGGAGATGCATAGTAAGGTCACTGACGAAACTGGCACGAGCGTTGAATCTATGGAGAGAACTGCTGGCTTCATGTAAGGAGTGCTTTTCTTGTCCCTGCTTAACATTATTTTATTATAGGGGAACCGGTGATTATGCCCCTATTTTCGAGGGAAATGGTGATTTAACCCTCATTTTTTGATATGAGCGATTTTACCCCTGTTATTTCGAATTGAAGACAAGTTTTACCCCTATTCTGTTAACACCATTACTTAATGTTAAAAGACCATAAAAAGACCAATTTGCCCATGTGTTTTTGCCCTTACTTTTGTAAGTACAGGTTGATTACCAGGTGAATTGGACAACAAATTTCAGCATAAATTTGATAAGCTTTTAGCACAAAATTGACATCATCTCAGTTGTAATTTGACACAAATTTTAGCCAGCCACCCCCAGCTCCACGTTGCCCGCCCCTAGAAGTCGTGCCGCGCCGGGAGGGAGCCGCCCGCCCCGAGCGCCAGGAGGGAGCCCACCGCCCCGAACTGTCCACCGCAGCCTCGGGGTACCGCGCCGGGAGCACGCCGCCCGCGCCGCGACCTCAGCGCCCGCCGAGAGGCATGCGCGCGCGCCAGCGCTCCCACCGCGACCCGCCGTCATCAGTTCTTGCGGCCACGCCCCTGGAACTTGCGCCGACGCCGGGCGCCTAGCTAGGGTTTCGGGAGGTTGGGGCCGGCATTTTGGAGTCGGGATTGAGTGAGAGTCGAGGGGCAAGGGGTAGTCTGGGAACGTCCGGGTCTTCTATTTCTTTTTACATGTCCCACTGATGCCATCCAAACTAGGGTAAACGGAGGGCTCATCTTGGAAACAGAGGGGCAAAATCGCACAGTTGAGAAAATACGGGTAAAATCGCAATTAGAATACAGAACAGGTGCAAAATCACCAATTTCCCTTTATTATATTATCAATGGTATATATACTAAAGATAGGTTCAAAATTGTTTATATTTTAGAACCAAACCCTGCATCTTGCCACGGCAATTTCTTAAAAATAAAATCTACTATACTTCATTACACTACTATACGATATTCTCTATTTACTGATATATGAATTTGACTTTTTGGCCCCTCGTATCAGCTGCCTTGATTTTGACTTTTCTTGTCCAAGGTTCCTTCACAAGGCGGCGGTGGACGACGGCGACACGCGGGCATGGTCGCTGTGCACGGTGGCGCAGGTGGAGGAGGTCAAGACCATCCTCCGCATGATTCCGTCTTCCTCGCCTCCATTCTCGCCTACATCCCATTCTCGGCTGCTTCTTTGTCGCTCACCGTGCGCGACGTGAACATGGACACCAGGCTGGGCAGCATCACCATCCCCGGCGACCCTCACCGTGATCCCCATGTTCCTCCGCATCCTCATCCCTCTTGGTCTATGACCGCGCCATCGTGCCGTGGCTGCGGCGCGCCACGGGTACGCCGCCCGGCGTGGCGCACCTGCAGCGCGTGGGGGTCGGGTTCGCTTCCGGCGCCACGGCCATCACCACGGCAGCCCTTGTCGAGGGCCGCCGCCTCCACGGAGTAGCCCCTCGGCGATGTCGGCGTTACGGCTGGCGCCTCGGTTCGTCCTCCTCTGCGTCCCGGGCGTCACCTCCTTCGTTGGCCTGCTTTCGAGTTCTTCTACAGCGGGTGTCAACGGGCATGAAGTCCCTTGGCACCTCCGTCATCTTACGCATCCTTGGCGTCGCGGCGTGGTTGGGCAGCTTACTTATCCGGTGGTCAACGGCGTGACCCCTGGCCATGGGTGGCTCGGCGGCGCCAACCTCAATGCCGGCCGCTGGATCTCTTCTATCGGCTCCTCGCCGTGCTGCAGCTCGTCTCTTTCGGTCTCTACGTGCTCACGTGCGTGGAGCTACACCTATAGGCATGATCCCGGATGCAAACCACCACAACGGAAAGTTAAAGTAGCCGATCAACACGCCGATCAATATCGAGTTGAATCACGGGAAGTGCAGTAGTATCATATACAGGTAAGGCGTTTACATACCTTGAGCATACCTGTTGCAAATGCCTTTTTATAGGGAAAGAATAAAACAGGAGCTCGATCAAGGTGTCGTTCAAACAGTAGCGTCGTCCCAACATATTGTTAGAACAGCACGTCTACGGTGCCACACTTAAATCTTACTGTAACCCGAAGCTCCTAACACAAGGGCTGTTTCAATATTTCGAAGCATATGAAGGCATGATATGAAGCCATTCATCACTAGTTTGTATTATGACCACCGTGCCCCTTTTCTTGCTGATTTTGTAAAGGAGATAAGATATATTCCCTCCGTATCACAATCAGATGATGTTTGGACAAGGTTTGGGTCAAACATTGGAATTATAAATCATAAATAACTTTTAAGTCGTTGAATTGAAAATGTGAAAACCATATCAATTGATTTGTCTTGAAAATTATTTTCATAAATAAAATATACATATATAACGTTTCTATAAATATTTTTATCAAAAGAGAAGTTAAAGTTGTGCTTTGGAGACCGTAACGTTGTTCTAAACATCATCTAATGGTAATACAGAGGAAATTCAAACATTTAAATTGTGGTCTAATTAATAAGATATTCTCAGTAACTCCTCTCGTCTCGCTTTGCATGCGAGAGGCACGGGGTTCAATCCCCCGCATCTCCACTAATTGTTTTTTCTTTTGCCATATTCTAGAAACAATTCAACACCTATTTTTTGACTGTGTTTACGCAAAATTTCTATGGCGAAGCGGTACATTTACTGTTTGGTTTATCACCACCAACAAACTTGGGTGACCTGTTTGTGAGATGGACTAAGATTGCAAACAGAAAAGTAAATTCATTGTTATTAACTGCAGCTTCAGCATTACTTTGGGGAATTTGGATAACAAGGAATGAAGTGGTTTTTTATAAATGTAGACCAAAATCTCTCTTGCAGGTGCTATTCAGGGGGAACATGGCCGGCCGTCGGTGGGCAAGTCTACAGCGGGCTGAGGACCGGCGCGACCAGCTTATACAGGCTGCGCAGTACCTTGAAACGTCGGCGTTGCATTTTTTTAGTTCCAGGGGATGGCTCTCTTCAAGATTTATTGGTCATGTTTAGATCGAACCTTTCTTTGTTCCTTGTGTCTCTCAAACTGTGGCTGGCTGGTTGTTCAGTTACAGCAATTGGTGTTCGAACTTTGGTTGTAATAATTGGCCTAATTCTATCTGTTGATAGATGAAGCCGGATTTTATATCCATTATGTAAAAAAAAAAACTCCTCTCGAGACTTAATCACAAGCGTATTTGCCACTCACCCTGCTAGTGGGCTGGGATCCAAACTGAAACCGATCCTCACCAAGCTTGTGGAAAAAGTAAAGTCATGACCCCACACCAGTCTACCACCCGCACCAACCAAACCAGCACAAACTGTTACTTGTTTATCTCCCAAAACCAGATCAAACTGTTTCTCTAACTATGGTCTGAACCCATCACAAACCAAATCTAAACCCATAAATTTTCTTTTGCTATAACTAAGCCCTTGCTATAACGAGGCTCTTGTTAAATCAGTTTGCACCAACCAAGTTTTCTTTTGCTATAACTAAATCAAGTTGCAATGGGAAACCAAATTATCCAACAAGGTACACAGGCAACGAAAGATCTATCCTGAATAATTCAATTTTTTTTTCTCATCTTTGCTATCTCATGCTCAAAGCCAATGAAGTCCATGGACCATGGTAAGATGTTTTGTCAGAAACTTCCAGGCTGCTACAATATACACCAATGTACCAAGATCCAGTTTAGACTTGACCAGCATACTACTACAATATACAACAATACATCATCTCAAAGAACATTAAGGCACAGCCATTCCATAGCATTGAGAATTCTTAAGATCTGATGCGTACTGACCCGATGTCAGCATGGCGGATGGCCCGATCTTCACGGCAGTAGGTCACGAACATGAAGGATGACGACAAAGTAGCGGAGATAGTAGGATAACTTGCTGAAAACAACGGGTAACTAGCTTTATACCTGGCCAAGGTTGGATGCGACCAGGCGACGGGGAGAGAGGCACCGAAACCGCGAAGACTTCAACTCGATCTCCAAATGACCAAAGAACCACAACCGGAGCTAATCCACACAAGACGGGGCAGCCGTACTGGAACCCGTAGAGCATGAATCAGTGGACCTCAGAGAAATCTCTTCACAAGTACAAGTAGAACAAGGAAGAACAAGAGTTGAGTAACCACTTAGGCAGCTCAGCTGCAATATCACTAGAATAATCTCAGTTCATCCAAAAGTTGTTGATAGCTTACACAAAGGGGGTATTTATACAAGGAATAAGCCTCTATGATAGATGTGAACTGAAGGATCCATGTTGGAAGGTGGAAGGCCAACTGGCTAAAACATTCATGAAGTGTTCTTCAGTTCCCACACGTCATCTAGGCTTTTGCGCAGTCTTTAATGTTTTGGTCATAACTCCTAGGGAACTTCAAATGATGCGTGACTGGATGCGTTTGAAAGCTAACTTGATAAACTTACACACAATGTACCTCTTGCTTCAGAAAATGTTACAGATTGGTATAGTTTTGCATGGACATTTAGACTTCAAGCAGACTGTCGACCTTCTGACCAGTCAAAACTAAAACTGGTCGGACGCCATGAAGAAATATCCACTCTGGTCGGGGCTAGCATGATTGGAAACTAGACTTCATAAGCTTTCCAACAAGTCCTCTTGAGACTTCATATCTTTTGTGAGTCAAAAGATATGACTACTTCTTTCGGACGGTTCTGCAGGACTAGCTTAGTGCAAGCGGGATACTTCTTTGTGTTCACCTCCTTGTGGGTTCTTGTTATCCTCCTTGGTGAGCCTGAGCAATAGCAACGTACACAACTTAGGTAGTATATAATTCTCATTAAGAGCTAAATGAGTTTCATAAAGTAGCGTGTGCACCTCTTGTTGTATCTTCTTGGCTCGGCTATGAGTTATCGATTCAGATATGACTTTGTTGATTGATGTAGTGGTCGGAGAGGTCACCATGGTGGTCGACGAGGTTGTTGAGGTCGTCGATGTTGACGTGGTCATATCATCCTCCCCCCTTGAAAAGGAGTCGTCCTCGATTGTAACTCTTGCTGTCCAAATAAATGTGCATGGCAATTGACTTGTACTTGTTGTAATAACATCACGAGCTTCATATTCCATCATCACGGCAAGGTGTTTGAATCTATAATCATACAAACCAAGTAATAGTCTTGTAGGTGAAAATGTAAACAATTTAGAATCAAGTTTAGTTTTCACCTTGAATGGTTGTCTTGAGCGAATGGTGAATGTTGATTGCCTTGATATGGTCACATCATCCTCCCTCCCTTGAAGAAAAGTCATCCCTAACTTTTGTTTACCTAAAATCAGTCTAGAAAAAATAGAGGGTGGAAGTACATCATAATTCGAATACTCTTTCACTTTATTTTTTTCATTTGTTCCATTACAATTCATATTCACGTTATTTGTTTTCCATGTAAGAAACATTCTCTCCACTTTGGCCAACCTAAAAATAACTTTGAAGATGGGAGAACAAGAATTTCTTCTACACCAATCATTTGATTCATGTTATCATGTTTCATCTTTGCGAGTGTCAAACTTTTCATTAAATTGATGTTGCACATTCATGGCATTCCAAAAATTATTGTGGCTTAATTGATTCATGAGTTTTGAAGTACTTCTTTCAAACTTCAATGCTCCTAGATGTGGTTGAACAACTTTTGTGTGCACAAGTATTGCTTTGCACATGATTTCTTTCTTTCAATGGAGTATAGAAACAAGGGAACACCATTTTATTTGGTTCTGTATAGAAGTCACTAATGAATATTTTCATCTCAATTTCAAACAAATATGTGTCACAAGAACTTAACTCCAAATCAGCAAGCTTGTCACATGTTATACAAAGAGCACAAACATTGAATTTAGTTGCAACTTGATGTTCAATCAAATTGAATCTAAACTTGCAGCTGTAGAGAGTATTCAAAGACTTCATGGATATTATCTTAAAAATATTCTCAAGTATACAGTTCATCTCAATGCATTTATCAAACATGACGTAACAAACACATTCAGTAAGAGTTATTTTGCCAAAGAATTCATCATGAGTATATATTCTTACGTTATCAGATTTATTACATGCAAAATATTAGATATATGAGTGCAAAACATCATGTATATGAATCATATCAAACCATAGAAAAGATCATTCATAACTGAACATTGGTTATCAACTTGCAAAATTTCAGCAAAGGTATAATCATGTGACACTACCAAATCAGCACAAGTATCATGGTCAATTCTATTTGAAACATATTCTTTATCACAATAACTCACCACAATAGTTTGCAAATTTAGATCTGATCAAATTTTAGTACCTTTTAGACTTTGTGGCAGCACAAGTTCCATGGATGGCACCTCTAAAATCTTACCACCTTCCTCGGCATGGCTCATGTTTTGGGTAGCAAGCAATTGGTTCGGTTGAATGGCTACCTTCTTATTTCTCTCAACATGTATGGAGTTGTCATCAACAACCATCTCTTCCTTATGCTCATTGTAAACCTACACATTTAGGAAGGAAACACTAGAGGTAGATATGAAAGTGTTAGTGTCAAAACTATCCTCACATGACTTGCATTCTAAATCTCCATTTTCTGTGGTGTATCTCTCACTCTCTCAATTTTAACACTCTCATGGTCAAAGTGGGTGGAATCACACAACTCACTTTTGTCACTCTCTTTTTTGGCTATGCAACCATCATCCTCACATGGGTTTGGATTCACAATCACTTCAGCATCTTGTGAAGGAACATATACATATGTGTCATACTTCACCATGTTTTCTAATGGAGATGGAGGAGCAATTGTTGCAAAGGAATCGTGAGCTGAAGCCTCCTCAAAGGCTATTGAACTTGCATCTCTTGAAGGGGAAGCATTTGCATTGGTATTGCCATCAATCTGAAATTCATGTTGCATATCAACGATGAAATTTCAGCATCATTGTCCCCGACCACCAATTGATCTTCCTCATCGAATATAGGAGGCTAATCATGATTCCCCACATCCTTTACATCGTGAACCTATGTCACACAAGAAACACAACTAGAAGGAGGCATTATCATGTTAGTGGTAAATAATTCCTCACATGAGTCCTCTTCTTTCTCACTCAATTTTTGTGTATCTCTCTCACAAAGAATTTTGTGGCTCTCGTCCTTACATAAGATGGGATCTCTCTTGTTTTTATGTTGATCTCTCACGCTCAGTTTTGTTTGGTGACACTCTTTCTTACATATGGTGAAATCTCTCGTCTTCTCATTTTGAACTCTCACACTCAATTTTGTTTGGTGGCACTCTTTCTCACATGAGTGTTCTTGTCCATAGGACCTTCTGTCTTGCTGAATTTTTTCTTTTGGTGGAACCACAATAATCTTCATCACTAATATTCACACGGGAGAACATGGCATTGGGTTCACTCAATTCTTTTAAATCCCCCTTCCTATCCATCAAAACTAATCCCTCTTTTCCCAGTGTCGTGGTTCTTTGAGGTTGTGGGGTTTTATTTGGCTTTGGAAACAGTCCCTCGCTATTTTCACTCAAAAGTGTTCCTCACTCTCTCGCTGTCTTCTTGTTAGATCGTCCTTCAAAATCTTATGAGAATCTTTCCAATGTTGTCCACTATGTCCAAGCAGACCACCATAAGATTTGGTTGGGCTATGTTGTTGTCGAGCCCGTCCGTGTGGTGTAGATAGACGTTCATCTAACACCCCGCTCCATGACCTTCATTAGTGAGTTCTCAAATTGTCGTAACTCAGCCCACGAGATTGGTGGTTCTTTTTCTCTACGTCCACCACCACGAATACTTGAATATGGTCCTGCCATGTTAGGGGGGGCAGCAAGAAAGTGGAATTAGAAAATATTTGTGGAATCATTTAATCTCACCTCTTACTTACCCAAGTTTGTTCCTGATCTCAAGGACTGTGAAGGTGCTAGTGTGGTAGCTTCAACAGAGGTGGTAGAGAGGTCAAAAGGATTACGAATCGATTGCCCCGGATTCAGATTTGAAGTGGAGCTATAGGTGGCTAAACAAGGAGGGGTACGGTACTGAAAACCAAGTGGTTCGATGTGCTCAAATTCTTTTCTTTTCTTGCTTCTCTCTTTTTTTGAGATTTTTTTTTCTTTTGATTTTTATTTTCCTCTTTCTCTTTCCTTCTTTTTTATTCTCTTTTTTTAACACTAACAGCGGATGACAAATGATATATAAATAAAACAATGGTGACTAGCAACTTGAAGCGCACAAAACACAGGATAACAGTACTATATCAAAGGGCTGTAGGTTTTTTACTATGGTGTGTCTTTGGACTATAGGATATAAAACAAAATATATATGCAGTAGATTGAATAAGGGTAGATATGTGGCTGGTCAAAGGACCTACCGTGTCAATGAAAGCTTTGATACCAATTGATGCGTACTGCCCCGATGTCAGCATGGGGGATAGCCCGATCTTCACGGCAGTAGGTCACGAACACGAAGGATGACGACAAAGTAGCGGATATAGTAGGATAACTTGCTCAAAACAGCGGGTAACTAGCTTTATACCTGGCCAAGGTTGGATGCGACCAAGCGACGGGGAGAGAGGCACCGAAACCGCGAAGACTTCAACTCGATCTCCAAACAACCGCAGAACCACAACCGGAGCTAATCCACACAAGATGGGGCAGCCGTACTGGAACCCGTAGAGCAGGAATGAGTGGACCTCAGAGAGATCTCTTCACAAGTACAAGTAGAACAAGGAAGAACAAGAGTTGAGTAACCACTTAGGCAGCTCGGCTGCAATATCACTGGAATAATCTCAATTCATCCAAAAGTTGTTGATAGCTTACACAAAGGGGGTATTTACACAAGGAATAAGCCTCTGTGGTAGATGTGAACTAAAGGAGCCACGTTGGAAGGTGAAAGGCCAACTGGCTAAAACATTCATGAAGTGGTCTTCAGTTCCCGCACATCATTTGGGCTTCTGCGCAATCTTCAATGTTTTATTCATAACTCCTTCTAGGGAACTTCAAATGATGCGCGACTGGATGCATTTCAAAGCTAACTTGATAAGCTTACACACAATGTACCTCCTCCTTCAGAAAGTGTTGTGAATTGGTATAGTTTTGCACGGACATTTAGACTTCAAGCAGACTGCTGACCTTTTCACCAGTCAAAACTAAAACTGGTCGGATGCCATGAAGAATCTACTCTGGTTGGGGATGGCACCATTGGAAAGTAGACTTAATAAGCTTTCCAACAAGTCCTCTTGAACCTTCATAGCTTTTGTGAGTCAAAAGATATGACTATTTCTTTCGGACGGTTCTGAAGGACTGGCTTGGTGCAAGCGTGATACTTCGTTGTGTTCACCTCCTTGTGGGTTCTTGTTATCCTCCTTGGTGAGCCTGAGCAATAGAAACATACACAACTTAGGTAGTATATAATTCTCGTTAAGAGACAAATGAGTTTCATAAAGTAGTGTGTGCGCCTCTTGTTGTATCTTCTTAGCTCGGCTATGAGTTATCGGTTCAGATATGACATTGTTGATTTATGTAGTGGTCGGAGAGGTCACCATGGTGGTCGACGAGGTTGCTGAGGTCGTCAATGTTGGAGTGGTCACATCAAGATCTGCTGGCAGATTCTCTGAAACCAAAGAGCTCCAAAAACATTAAGCAAGACTTATACCGATGCAAAGCACAGTTAGTTTGGCAAGATCAAACTTTGGCCATCTTCTCAAGGCCTTCTCAAGTGTCAAACACCTCGTTTTGGACATGTGCCGCTTCATCTTCCACCCAAATCCTGTAATAAGCCGGTAGATATGTAAGATCAGTTCCAAAAGATACTCTGCACGTAAAAGAGCTTAGTAACAGCAAAAGGAACTGGTCCAAGAGCTTTACAAATCTGGTCATCCAAATTTAAATGGCAAATAGTTGAACATGTCTAGTATGCAGGAGGAACATGTCTAGTTGGGAAGCTAGATAATCAGTTTTGCATCTAGTAGACCATGTTTTCAGATAAATGACAAATAGTACCTGGAGCACGGCTTGTTCCACCTATTCAAGAGGTTTTAGTAAAAAAAAGAGAACAAACCAAATAAATACAAAAAAAAAAAAGTGGACCAATGTTGTACTTGATCATTCATACCCACATCTTTTTCCAAGGAACAACCAATCTTTTCACAACAAAGAGCTTCCAACATTTCAAGGGTTAGCAAACTCCTTGCATCTCCAAGAATCCTACCTCCAAGACTAAAGGTAGGTTCAAATGATACAGTGCTTAGAGAAATCATAAGAAAATCTTGTGCCATAGTTGAAAGCACAGGATACTAGCTTCTTAGCATGTGTCTTCCACCAAACCAAAACATCAAAACTATTATTGTCTGCCATATATTCTTTTCGAAAGTAGACGTCAAGTACAGATTTTGTTGCAGAAGCCCTTCTACGACTTGATCTGAAGTTTTCAAACTCTTGTTCGATTTGTCTTTTCCCAAGAACTGGTGAGCCCACAAGGGTGCTTCTAGCAGCGGGTAAATTTGTCATGTATGAACCATCTTGCATCACACACATCTTATACACTGAATAATATTTCATCATCCACTCAAGAGCAGCTACAAAACATGTGCTTGCTAGATCCACATTCCTACAACCCTTGCGATAAAAGAACTTCACATGTTCACCTTTCCTTCTTGGATCTAATAATGTGGTAATAGCAATTACAAGATTAAAATCATATTCTTTTTTGCGAAGACTAAATGGATTAGACTAAATGGAGGTAGCCGACTGTTGACACCTGTTATAGCATAATATTAATAGTCAACTAAACATGAAATAAGGGCATAAAATGAATATCAACATAGAATAGGGGATTTACTAACATAATTCCACGAGTTTTGGTGATTTATATCTTTATAGGGACTTAACGGATAAAAGCGGATAAGAACGATGAGAAACCGAAAGAGTTTACATCCCATACGATGATAAGACTTGGCCGTGAAGTAACTCAACCCAAAAAGTGACATTCTAGAAGACACCAGAAGACACCAGAAGGAAGGAGACACAGTTGTGGCTTAGGGCCATTGTCAGGCCCCTACTTTAATAGGGTCCTTAAGCACACGTGTTTGCGCCAGGATCACGCCACAAACACGACTATTGGCTTCAGATAATGGTAAACAGTAATAATAGTAACCGAGATTTACGAATATAGGATAGAAAGGGGCTTACAGTGGCGACGAAGGGGTCACTAGTCAGGGTTACAATATCAGAGTTAGCCAACCGAAAAGCGGTGGATTAACTGTGACACTGCCCCGTACTCCACAGGCAAACTTGAGCATGGATGAACTCTGGGCTTCAACGTCTTTCTCTTAAGCAAACACCTTGCGGACTCCTACGAACGCTGGTCCTCTACCATGCTATCGATCTTACCTCTTGATGTGCCGATGTCTGTAAAAACAGAGGAGGGGTGAGTACAAACGTACTCAGCAAGTCCTAACCAGGGGTTGGTGATTATTAGGGGTTTGGGCCCTAGCAGAGACTCTAAAACTGCTCTCGCTAGTTCCCAAGTTATCTTATTATCAACATCATCATCTTCATCCAAGCCAATAAACAGGTTAGTGAACATTAAGGTGAATCTAATCATAGATGTTCAGGCCTAGCATCTGCCCATTCCAAGGACGTGGCTATTCGAATAGATTTGATACACTCTGCAGAGGTTGTACACTTTCCCCACACGATGGACCAACTCCTTCCATGATCAGTGGTTAGAAAAGGCCCAACGAGACTCCGTACCCGCTTGGGTGCTACCCTAGATTCCGGTATGACCCTACCACGACTTCTCAGGGGTTGGCGGGATGATGCATTCATCCCCGACGTAGCTTCAATACACACTACGTCCAACGTGGCTTCAATACACACCACGCCCGCACACAGCAATCATAATCATCATATAAATATCGTGCACAAAATCCGCGCCACCGCGCACAACATTTTTAACGTGACTGATCGCAGCCATGCCAACCGGACCATGAGGTTCGCTCTCCCCCATGTCTGCTCCTGATAGATCGCTTGCCTACGCCGATCACCTTGGATCAAAATCATACCGTCACCTAACGGGGTGTGGAATCCAGCCGTCCCATACCGACGTGTGGCTGTACGTAATGTCTCACTAGGTAGAAGGTCTATGAACCGGTCCTTAGGGAGGCAGGTATCTCTCCGCAGGAACCCCTCACGGCGATTCCCGATGCGGTAATCCACCTCACTGTGGATTACCACCACCCACCTCTTTTGTTGGTCATGGTTCATTTTATTATCATCACAAGCATTATAACGTATCTCATAATTAAGCATTATCATGAACATAAACTTCGATGATAACCTCATGCACACAAAGATCATTATTAGCACATAGCGGTATCATTATCTTGGCACACAGCTTCAAGCACATAGCTCATCATTCGCACATAGCTTATAAACCGAGGTTATCTTCGCGTGTACTTATGTTCACTTAAACAACTTACCATAATTATAATCATCGCCAGATTAAGGTTATTTAATTAGGTCAGGTTAGGGGGTAAGGACTTGCACAGGAGGTTCTTACGGATCGGCACGGCGTCAAACGCTCCTAGCTTACCGGACGGATACTCCTAATCGGATGCGTCGGAAACTACTTCCCAGTATATTGATAGACCTAGCTCGAACTATGGCATACAAAGCAAACATAGAACATTATGGTGGCAATAGGTTAGATGCATAGAGCTAGATTTTAGATGAATTATGGAAGTCATTTCACGCGAAACGGAGTTAATATGCATGAGATATGAATTTTATAATATTAATCCCTAATTAATTCATTAGGGTAATATTATAATATAATTTTATCATGTACTAAAATTGGAACTAATTACATGATAAAATTCTATAATTCAAATAATGAATTTAAAAATTTTTAAAATTTTTACGTACGAGGAAATAGCATTTATAAGGTCCTGTGTACATCAATCGGTGTGCATAGCAAATTGCCTCTAGTGTACAAGCAGCGTGTGCCCTTTCACGATGTGGCCCGACCAGTGGGCCCGGTATAGCCCACGTGGCCGCAAACAAGAAGGGCGGTGCGGGGCGGCTTGGACACGCGGCGCTTCTCGTTGGTTCCCTTTGTTGATGCCGTTATTCGGGGAACGGGGTCGCCGTGTCACCCTCGTCCCACGAGGTTCGGCGGCGGCGCTCGCGGGAGTTCGCGCCGGAGGCGGCAAACTGCCGAACCTCGCCGCCAAGGGGGCGTTCGTTGCCCTCGTCGCCCCGGACTCAATGGCGTCGGTTAGGGCGGCGGGGTGGCGTCTCCACGGCGGCGACGGTCACGGCGGCTCCTTGGCGGCGGCTCCCGGAGTTGGACTACGGCACCAATGACCAGAAATAAGTGAGGCAATTGCTAGAGGGAGGGGCTGGAGAGGCGTGCCGCTTCCTAATTGCTCTGGCGGCGACCACGGCGGCGGACTCCGGACCTAGCGCGGCAGCGGCGAAATTCCCGAATTGGGGAAAACTCGGACGGCGAGTGGAGGAAAGGGAGGGGGAAGGAGACAGCACGAGCACCGCTTGTTCCAGCTCGCTGCGGAGCTCTCGCTGCTTGGGGCGAGGTCGATCGGGGTTCCGGGCACGGCTATTTATAGCCGCGCCGCGATCGTGTACGCCGGCGAGATATTTTGCGCGGCCTCCAATCTTTTCCGGCCGGTCGTCTTCCAGGGCCTCCTCATTGCTCGGTCTTGTCGTCCTCGTCTTGGTCGGCTAGGCTGGCGGTGGCGTTGTGTTGTCGCGTCGCGGTGGCCCGGCCGGTCGTCGGCATGGTCGCCGGTGGCGGCGTGCCGCGTGGACCTTGGCGGCGCGTGGCGAGCGCCCAGCATTACGGCTCGGGGTGAGTCCGCGGGCTCGTGCCACGTCGTCGTCGTCTGATCCCGGCGTGGGCTATGCGCCGCGAGGCTGCGTTGGCTTTCGTCGTCGCGGAGGTCGTCGATGTCGGCGTGCGCCGGTCGGGGTTGAGCAGCGGGGCGGTGGCGGCTTGACCTTGACGCGGCGGCTCGGCGAGCGATCCGCGCCTTCCACGTGTCGCGTCCACGCCCGCGTGGCACTCGGGGCGTTGGCGGCTGGCGTGGCGCCGGCGGGGCCCTGCTGCCTGCGTGGCGCAGCGTCGCGTCGAAGAAGAGGGGAGCGGGTCCCACGCGTCGGCGCAAGGAGAGAGAGAGAGAGAGAGAGTCTTTGGCCGGGCGGCCGGTTGGCTCTTTGGGCCGGCCCGGCGGGCACACGAGAAAAAGGAGAGAGGGAGGGCCTCTGGCGGGCGAGAAAAGGAGGAGGTGGAGATTGAGCCCGTGAGCTCATTTCCTTTTCTATTTCCTTTTTCTTCTTCCCTTTCTCACTTCTCTTCTTCTTCTCTCTATTATCTCATGTGCTTACATATGATGTTAGGTATAGTTATGCAAGCATATATTGTCATGGGTTTAATCATGAGTCAAATGATACACTTGCATTCATATGTATTTTAGCACATATGTCCCTTTATTATCTCCTTTCTCTCTCTTTTCCTTGTTTCCCACTATTTCATGAGTACTTTCATATGTATATATAAATTGTACAAGCATGTAGGTATATTCCCATGGCTTGAGAATAATCGTGCACTTGTACTTATACATAGTAGTACACATGATAGGAGTTGTTATTATTCCCAGAGAATATGTAAACTCATCTCATGCATGATTTCCATATTTGATCTAGGTTATGCATTTATACTCTGGCCACCATATTGCTCAACAAGCAAACAAGGAAAACCTAGTTTCTATATGATGAGGTTTTTATGCAAGGTTTTTTTTTTTTTTGAAAACAGGGTTTTGTTTTGTGGAAAAGTAATTCAAGTTTTAGTCGTATTTCGAAAAGTTCAAATTTTTAGTGATTTTTAAAATGATGCAAAAACACGGGTGTTCTGACCATGGCGGCGCGGGGCCATTCACGGCGACCGCCAAGGAATTTCCACCAATCAGCTTCATCTTTCTATGGCGGTTTACCACCGACATTGAGGTTGCATCCATACCGTTATTAAAGGTCGGTTTGATCCAATGGTCATCGTTCATCGCCAAGGCCTATATAAGAAGACCCCCTGACCCCAGGGTGAAACCCTAATTCATTCTACTCATTACCTCTTGACTGTGGGTCATAGAGGTCTCCCAATGTGAGGACAACCTCTCTCCACTAGATAACGGGAGGGGGGGGGACGGGGTATAAATGTGGCGTTTCCAAAAGACGGTTCCTCGGAAAAACATAACCGGCGGTCGCTGCGCCCAATGGCCATCTCCTCGGCACTCAACGGCGATCAGTATTTTCCAAAGCACAACCGACAAGCATTGTTTGTTTTTGACAAATTTTACATTGAACAGGTTAAGATTCAAATCAAATTTAAGTGCTATTTAATTTTAATCGCTCTTTGAACTGGAAACGAAACAGATTTAGGGACAGAGGGAGAAACACACAATAATAATATATATAATTTTTATTTTATTAATATATAAAAACAAAAAAAAAACAAAACATATAATAAAAATGATAAAAAAAAAAAAAAAAAAGAAGGCCGCCGGCCTAATCCTCGTCCTCCTCCTCCTCCTCCTCCGCGGCGTCGTCCTTCTTGGCCAAGGCCTTGAGGGCGATCCCTGGCCACCGCTCCACCTTGGGGGTGTAGTGGTTCATCTTTTCTTCGAGGGGTGGATCCACCCTTGGAAGAAGACCATGGCCGTCCGCCCGGCTCCTTCAACTTCACGAAGGTAGGGCCGAGACGATCGAGGGTGTGAAATCCCTCTCGATCATCTCCGAAATGCGACTCCGACCCGGCAAGGTCATCGGTACATCGCCCTCTAGCCGGGTGGCCAAAAGGTCCATGCGGCGGTCCCGCTTAGGAGAGGCGGGACGTGGTCGGTCGGTCGGGTCGGCCGGTCGACGCCGGCGCCTCCACCACCGGTTCCTTGCCCTTGTCCTCCGCTTTGAAGGGTCGAGATGGGGACTAGAGGGGGTGAATAGTCCCTTTTAAAATCTAATCACACCGCTAACCGAAACTAATGCGGAAGTAAACTTATCGGTCTAGCCAAGACTTCACCCCTCTATCTAAGACTCTAAATCACCTCACAAGGGATCCTACACAAGAAGAGTGAGGTGACAAGCCTAGCTTGAGCTCCTAATCAATTCTAATGCAAGGTCACACAAACCTAAGCACTAGTACTTCAAGCACGGGTGAGCTCCTACACAATTCTAGTAAGCACAAGCACAAAGCCCCTAAGCTCACTAGATGCACAATGGACAAGGCGACACACGCCTAACCCAAAGGCTCAAATTACCTAGCTACCCAAGCTAAGCAAAGTAACTAAACAAGCTACACAAGCTAGATAGTTACAACTACTCTACTCAAGCACAAGCACAATATATATATGAATGTAAGAACAAAACTTGTGATGAAGAGATTGCAAACCACCGCGAAGTGTGGACACAAGATGACACCGGTGATTTTTTTTTTTACGGTCTCTCGAAGCTTGCCAACTTCCCCTACTCCTCGTTATGTCGACCAACACTCTTGGTGGTTCCACGGTTTGGCGAATCACCCAGTGATGATTCTCAAGCTTAATGGCCAGTGCCAAATCCCACAGTGGGAGCTCGATCGAGTCCCTCACACAGTGTGAGACCTCTAGCCAATCCCTCAGAGGGTACCGTGTGAACCCACACACAAGAGTGGTAGCTCAATGACACGCTCCACTAGAGTTGCTCTTCACGATCCCCGCGAGGTGAGCACGAACCTCTCACAATCTCTTCTCCGGAGCACCGCACAAGCTTCCTTGCGTGCTTCACGAAGTCTCTTGCCACCAAGCCGTCTAGGAGATGGCAACCTCCAAGAGAAACAAGCACATCGGCATGCAACACGATCACCTAGTGGCACGAATGCGATCTCTCAACGCAACGCACTAGAACACGATCTCTCACTCAATTGGATGAATGATATCAAGCATAGGTGAGTGGGAGGACTCTCAAGCACTCTCAAGCATGGACACAAAGTCCCCAAGGTGCTAAGCACCTGCCATGGCCGACCACACCCTCTATGTATAGCCCCCAAGCCAAATAGAGCCGTTGGTGCTTCAAACCACGGTTTACTGCGAGTTGGCCGGACGCCGCCGACCCGGACTCACCCGGCGGGTCGGTCCGGCGTCCGTCCGCCCCTTTCAAGCGTCCGGTCGGATAGAACGAGCCCCGGCCCCACGGTGGCGACGAACGAGCATGCTTCGGTACATGCGTCCGGTCGGCACCGGATGCTTCGATTTACGCGTCCGGTCGGTCCTCGGCGACGATCGCCAAAACAAGCTCTCTGCCGGACGCACACACCGGAGCGTCCGGTCAAAGGACTAGCTTTCGGTCGAGCATCCGGTCGACGCTTCCGGTCGCTGCTTCCTGCGAAACTTCGTCGTTTCTCCGTCGCCTTTGCTTCGACATGCTACCCACCAAGTATACCAAACTTGAGCACGAGGAATAGCATGTTTTCACCACCACGATGCATCCGACGCAATAGAAAATAAGCATCTCATTTTCCCAAACCCAACTCAACCCTGCATACAATCGCCACCTTTGCAAATGTGCCAACACCACCAAGTGTACATCACCATGTGCAAGTATGTTAGCATTTTCACAATCATTTCAAAGGACGGGTTAGCTCTCCGCGCCACTCGATCCTAACACATCGCAAAGTTAGATCGCTCAAGTGGCACTAGATGATCGATATGCAAACAAGTTTGCCCCTCTTGATAGTACGGCCATCTAACCTAAATCCGGTCATAAACTTCTCTAAGCATCAATGACCGGCGAAATGAAATGCCCTATAGGTTATACCTTTGCCTTGCGCATTTCCATTCCGCTCCATCTCCAAGTGCCGATGCAACACATGCACCAACACGATCAAGAATGATATGATCCATTTCATATCATCACATGACCTTCTTGGTCCATCGATCTTGACCTCACTTGCTCTTCACCGTTGCGTCGGTCCGTCGGCGCCAAGTCCCTCGACTTGCCCTTCACACTTGCAACCGGTCCGTCAAGCCAAGCCTTGTCTTGATCTTCATCACCTTGGTCAAATGACTCCATATCATGTTTCATATGCAATAAGCTCCTTCATTGCACCATCACAAATCTCCTGTGTGTAAAATCTCAATAACACATATTAGTTCACCTAATGTTGACACTCAATTACCAAAAACCACAAGGGACCTTTCACCGCCGCCTCCATCTCCTCCCTGGTGCGCTTGTTGGATCCTGAGCCTGAGGCAGCCATGGCGCTGATGAACGCAAAGAGAATGTGGCTGGATTAGAGAACTGGAACGGATGAACGCCATGATCAGAGTGTGTGCTTAAATAGTGAGTTAGCCGGCTGCTCCACTTACCCACAATCGAACGCGGCGTCAAAGCAACCGCTTGGAATTCCCATGATCGCCGGTTGGAATTCGCCGCGATCTCTCTGGCGGCGGCGTTTCCCCGCGCCCGTGCGGTTGCGCTTCTAATTCTGGGCTGCGTTTCCAATGGCGCATGGGCGACAACGATCTCCACCTTCATTGATCACCGCCGGCCCACACATGAACCGACAGTGATTAACAAAACGGTGAAACAAATACTTATATCTGTAAAAAATCGATTTATTGAAATCATTAATTTTATCTCAGCGTTAATGCATTGAGAGTTCAACTAACCCCGTTCGCCTGCCACGCACACTCCGTATTATAAATTTTCATTTTAGTATATGCATATAGGCTGCCGTGTATGTCATGGCCTGTGATACGTCACGGCTGCAGCCTTTGAGAATCGTATTGCTCTAGTATTCACTACCGGTTCCGCTTAATTAAACCCGATAGTGTCTCTCGCTTCCCATGAGAAAAGGCCGAGCACCCCTGCTGCCTGCGTCGGCGGGTTATATCAATGTCGGTAATAACACCGCCGAGTGCACTTTTCGACACCGGCGGTGATCACAAATATCACCGCCGGTGGTCACTACGCGGCGGTGTTTTGAGTATCCTTTGCCGGGTTAAAACGAGAACCGGCGGTGTTTTGCATTGTCAACGGGCGAACGATGCGCCCTCGACGGCCTGACCCTACAACATTGCGGGCGGCGAATCTGTTGCCACGTTCTCCGTACCACGCCCGCGGTGCTTGGTTTATGCCGGTGCCAATTATCCGGCGATGAACGTCCATATCACCTTTGCGGGGTGCCTATTGAAACCGGCAAAGGATCAATCATTACCACGGCATGTGGCCTATAAAAACGGTTGTGCGGCCCTTAGGTTTGCAATTCAGTTCTCTTGGTCCTCTTTCATGATACTCTTGATTCATTTGCCTGTTCTTCTTCCTCGATCTTCTCTGCTACTCTCCACATACATATCTATGGCCTCTCTATGGGAGAAAGCCCTCCACGTCTGAATATCGTTCTTATGCATCTTAGGCCACCAAAATGGTTCACACACACAAGAGGTGCTACAAGAGTCTTATCGAAGATTGAGCAACGCCGAAGGTTAGAATAGGCTTGTGAGATTCACGGGCCATCCGGTTACGTATGTGCTTGAGAGGCTTGGGCAATTTGGATTTACATGTCCATATGAGAGACATGGCATTCTCCTGATAAGATCATATCGATTTATGAAAATGCTGCTTCAATGAAAATCTCCTTTGGTGATCAAAGCGATTTTCATAGATTAACATGATCTTCTCCTGCGAATGCCTATGCATCTTGTCATTGGACGAAACCACGGCTTGGGAAAGCAAAGAAAATCAGTAAGGCATCCTTGCTTTGTGGATTCAATGTAAATCGAGTTATGCCCTCCTTGTAAGATCGAGCACAAGAAACCTCCGCGAACAGCACCGGGAACGTCAACGGCGCCGATGGGCTTTCAAAATCCCATCGAATTTCATCGACAAGAATCACATTACCTTCGGTGTTTTTTATTTTAAATGTGTTTGTACACTTTGATGAGAACATTGATCTATTCATGGAAAGGTCTTTGTTATCATATATGTAACTTTTTTTTTTCAAGGTCTTTGTTATCATATATGTAATCGGATATTGTAATCGGTTTGCTCCTATATATATATAATCGTGTGTTTCTTTCCAATGGATGTTTGCATTTATATATCATAATACGGTAGCAGTTCTTATTTTCTCGACGCCCTTCTTATCTTTCATGGACGAACATAAATATATAAATGCTCTATGTACTAACCTAAAAGTTGGTAAACATCATTTAAACGCACAACTTCGGTGAAAAAGAAAGGTCCAAGTAATCTCACGGCAGTGAAAGATATTACTAAACTGTCGGTTTTGAAATATATCACTTGTCGGGTTTTAATAGTGCACCGGCGGTGAAAAAAAGACAACACTACCGGTTTGCAAATAAGAAACCGATAGTGATGAGCCTTCTATCGCGTTTATCACCTAGTATTTAGGAACCACGAAGTTTGAGATTTTTCGGCCTCAAACTTTTTCCTAGACGCGATGCACATGCCATGTGTGAAGGAACCACGAAGTTTGAGATTTTTGGATAAGGTTTGGTATTTTTCTCAATTAATTTGAATTTCCACGCGGCGACCCCGAGTAATTACAGGTTGAACTGGGGTTACCCACTAACAGAGCTAGGGTGGTGCCAAAATTTTTCCACATGGTCTCGTGTGCCCTAGGTAGAAATTCGGTGTGTAGGTTGCTACAAAATTCAAAAGTTTGCAAGTTGTAATTAACCTCCTTGCATCGCGTTTATCACCTCGGAAAATCTAATAATAAAAATATCGATCAGAAAAACCTAAGATCTTGTGTGGGGACATAATTTGGGTGTACATGGTTGTACAAAAAAATTCAAGACATCTCTACATTGTGGGAGTATACATGCTTCACAAAGGTACATAACCCCTTTCATCGGAAGCATGACTAGACAATTACATACATAAGCTTTGCTGGGTCATCTTCGTTCCGGTGTCGTCTATGCCTCAAACTTTTTCCTAGACGTGCACATGCCATGTGTGAAGGAACCACGAAGTTTGAGAATTTTGGATAAGATTTGGTATTTTTCTCAATTAAATTAAATTTTTTTGCGCGACGACCCTAAGTAATTACGAGGTTGAACCGGGGTTACCCACTAACGAGAGCCGGGGTGGTGCCAAAATTTTCCACATGGTCTCGTGTGCCCTAGGTGGAAATTCGGTGTGTAGGTTGCTACAAAATTCAAAAGTTTGCAAGTTGTAATTAACCTCCTTGCATCGCGTTTATCACCTCGAAAAATCTAATAATAAAAATATCGATCAGAAAAACCTAAGATCTTGTGTGGGGGCATAATTTGGGTGTACATGGTTGTACAAAAAATTTCAAGATATCTCTACATTGTGGGAGTATACATGCTTCACAAAGGTACATAACCCCTTTCATCGGAAGCATGACTAGACAATTACATCCATAAGCTTTCTTTGGGTCATCTTCGTTCGGTGTCGTCTATGCCTCAAACTTTTTCCTAGACGTGCACATGCCATGTGTGAAGGAACCACGATGTTTGAGAATTTTTGGATAAGATTTGGTATTTTTCTCAATTAAATTGAATTTTTACGCGGCGATCCCGAGTAATTACAGGGTTGAACGGGGTTACCCACTAACGAGCGGTGGTGGTGCCAAAATTTTCCACATGGTCTCGTGTGCCCTAGGTGGAAATTCGGTGTGTAGGTTGCTACAAAATTCAAAAGTTTGCAAGCTGTAATTAACCTCCTTGCATCGCGTTTATCACCTCGGAAAATCTAATAATAAAAATATCGATCAGAAAAACCTAAGATCTTATGTCGGGGCATAATTTGGGTGTACATGGTTGTAAAAAAAATTTCAAGACATCTCTATATTGTGGGAGTATACATGCTTCACAAAGGTACATGACCCCTTAATTTCATCGGAAGCATGACTAGACAATTACATCCATAAGCTTTGTTGGGTCATCTTTGTTCCGTTGTCGTCTATGCCTCAAACTTTTTCCTAGACGTGCACATGCCATGTGTGAAGGAATTAACCACGAAGTTTGAGATTTTTTGGATAAGGTTTGGTATCGTCTCGGCCTCAAACTTTTTCGATCTTAGACGTGCACATGCCATGTGTGAAGGAACCACGATGTTTGAGATTTCTCGGTCCCAAACTGGGGTTTACCGACTAACAGAGCCAGAGTGGTGCCAAAATTTCTACGCGACGACATTGAGTAATTATAGGTTGAACTGGGATTAAACATGCTTCACAAAAGCATTACATTTAATTGATAGTTCAACACGGTACAATAAGCAAAGTGTACAAACACATTAAGAAATAACCACCTCAAAAACACCCTTCTAGCATCTATGCCCGAGGTGGTTACAATGCTACCCGTTATGCTTACACGAGGTAAGGCGGATAGGAGACCTCTGTGAAGAACCAATGTCTCTCCGTGTCGGCAAACGCCTGACAGGAGAGGGGCTAATCACCGAGCGAGGAGCACAAGAATGCATGCTACTTGGCTCCTGCTTTCCGTCTTGATCCGGCAGTCCATGCAACAATGGCGTTGCACAAGCATGACACCCAGCTTCTGTAAGCAACGTTGTAGCTTAATCTTCAAAAACACCCTTCTAGCACCTGCTGTATACACTGTCTACCTATAATAAAATATTTATGTGGAGGGCTTTCTCCCAAATAGAGGCCATATAAGTGGATAGGAAAATGGGCAAATAACGAAGAAGAGGTCGTACGGCGCACGATTGGCCATACATGGCTCTCTGCGCGGGGCTGTTTTTTTTATAGGCGGTGGTAGGTGGGATTGAGCGGTGGTAGGTGGCAACGGTGTGATCTTATCATCGTGAGCGGTGGTAGGTGGCAACGATTAATGCGATATTACTTGTCAGGTCAGCCGACGTTTAGACCCGGCAGTGAACCTTTAATGTCACTGCTGATGTCACTGCTCAACCGGCGGTGATTAACTATAGATATGGGCGTGCGTGGTGAAAATTTCACAATTCATTTGAACACCGCGCAATTCTTTCCAGCCTCGACGATATATATTGGCTGGCGCGGCGAGCTGAAATTTTCCCCAAGTCATTTCAACCCTGCGCCCCATTCGTTCCCCACCAGCGTCGCCGACGGAGCACCACCACCACACACGCCGCGCGTCGTCCGTCGCCCCCTCTTTGCCCCCCCCGCCGTTCTCTTCTTCTCCGGCGTCCCCCAACGCCGCGTCGGCGTCTGCGCCCTTCCACGGTGAGAACTAATTAGCCATTTAGTTCTTCGAGATTTTGCCTATGAAAATGAGACCTAATTCGCCGTTGTTCTCGCCTCGCCTTGGCCGCTTGTTCTTCCTCCACGTCGATTGGGGACCGCCGCTACACGCTCCGCCGTCTGCAACCTCACGCCGTCCCCGTCTAGGCCCGACGCCGTACCTGCCGCGACCTCGAACTCCTCGATTCCGCCGGAGCAACGCCCCATCCGTGCCCTCTACTTCCTTCTAGGACGCCTGCGTCTCGCACCACTGAGACAAGTCAGGAGCGCGTGGACCGCACGGAAGCTCGGTGAGTTCACTGCCTTTGAGTTGTTTGTTGAAATGCCCGTGTTGATAAATCCAACCTGCTATTTCCCTTTTCTATTTAGATTTTGCTTTTAAACAGTTTAGGATCCTTATATAGTAGCAAATGTTTTTTAATTTGGTCTATGGTGAACAAATTAGATTTAAGCATTGTGGTCATTTACAGCATGATTGAAGACATACTAATGCTCGAAGTGTGATTGCAATGAGATAGGTGTTGAAATTGATGAGTTTTGTGGTGTTAAAAATCTTCTTGTATAACATTTACGAATGACATAGCATTAACATTCTATTTTGGTTGCATGTATAGGCAAACCATGGCGTGGTATGTAGTGCATGTTGGTCAAGTGCTAGGGATCTATCGAACACAGGAAGATTGCTCTCTGCTCAAGTCTCACGGCTACCACGGTAATTGTTACAAAAATACAAGACGGAAGTGAAGCTTTCGGGGCCTACTATGGTGAAAACTTTGACTATCAACCAGCCACGGAGATTGATGATAAGCCTCTCTCCATAGATATAAAGATTAGGAGAATTGCGACTTGGCCTATGAAAGATGTCTTGATTTTAGTTATGTCCATTGTGATTGTTTTTTTTTATTTGGAAAGTTGATGTCCTAGGCTGAATTTCGTAGAACATTAGGTGGAGTTAGTTGTATGTAACCTTTGAACCATGTAATGTTTTGTCGATTTTAATGTATATATGATGCTTTTATGGGTTTAAAAATAGCTGATTTCAACGAATAAATTCAAAAATTTAAAAATTTAAAACAAAAACGCCGGGTGGCATGGGCCCGAAAGAATGAGAAACAAACCGGTAGTGTAACTATACCAAACACTATCGGTTTGAATTACAAACCGTCTTCTATGACAAAAACATCACCGTCGGCTGCATTAACCAACCGATAGTCTCCACTCCAATAACGCCGTCGGGTTGAAATCAGCCGAGGCGGTGTTCACGTAAAGTTCAGCGACGGGTCCAAAGTAAACCGATATTGTTAGCTCTTCGATACACTTTCGGCTCAATCTAACCCGATAGTGTTATCCTTACGATTCTGTCGGTTCGTTAAAGCCCGACGGTGCTGCTCTCAATATCAACTCGTCTTACGACTTTCGAACCTTCATTGCTTGGATCAAAAATCTTTGCCGGTCCGTGGAACACCCGATAGTGTTCGGTGACGATCTTATTGCGGTTCGATATCAAACCGGCGGTCTCTCCTCGCATCACCGCCCGGTGTTTTGACCCGGTAGTGTTTGAACCCCACATCACTACCGCTATGGTTCTGCCGGTTCGGTTTTTAAAGTGAAGGGGTTTTGAGCCCGGCGGTGATGGACAATTCTGTAGTAGTGCATGTTGGAAGCTCACAAATTAACCTCTGTTGTATGATCTTTTTCGTGATGCGTCTAAGATAATGTTTTATATCGGTAGTAAGGTGTTTTTTTGGTTCAACAAAATTAAAGCCTTGTCGACCAGGTCAAGACGTCCAGATGTTTCTGACCCTTGCACTGCCTCCCGTGCAGCTGCCAGCATACTTCAACCTTATGGTAACAATACTATTACTATTGCTGCTGCACGGCTGCACCACCGCTGCTGCTGTCCTGGACGAACAGGTCGCTGATCAGCTACAAATTAGTTGATGTTTTGTCATTCAGATTCCTAGTGGAGAAGGGTCAGAGGACCACAGGTAGGCAGATATACATATTTTATGTTATCCATGGGAGCTGCAGAAGTTATTCATATCCCGTTACCATTGAGACCTTTTTTTTATTTTAGCGTTACCATTGAGAACTAACGATATTAGTTGTTCCTTTGGCCGAGAAACAAAATAACTACAAAAAAAAAAAAGCGCTACAATGTCTGCGTGTATGCTTTAGTCCCGCAAGGTTTAAATACATGTGCATTGCAACAAGAACGAAAAGAAAAGACAACGATATTTGGAATCTGAATGTGCTATGTAGATATACCAAAAAATGATTAGTCATCAACATATGCTCAACAATGTTTTTTAAAAGGGGCCTTTCAAAAAAAAAAAAAAGGTGGTTTCAGGTCACACATATAGAAACTGAGAGCACATATGGCAAAATACAGCAGGAAAATGATTTGCAAGCATCACCCACTCCAATGAAAAAAAAAACATAATTATGCTTTCTTTTCTTATAATACATAGTTTATATGCCAGCTCGGTTCTATATAATCAAAACACACAAACTTAATTAGGCACTCAATTAGGAGATCAGGAATGTCATGATGGTCGGGGTCAACACCATTGAGTTTGCCCGCAATGCTGCCCGCAAGTCTGTCAATAGTATCACGTCGACTTCAAATTAACTAAACAGAGTAAAATGGAAGGCACCAATGACAACTGAATGTACATATATAAGAATCAATTGCTAACATTAGGGTCTCATTGTCACTGTAATTTAATAAAAACTATGAATACCATGCAATAGATACCATTTATATTTGAAAGCGATCACTTAACAGTGAACTCTGAACTATTTCAGTATTACTTACAGCATACAGTACACATTAGTCATTTGTTTATCTCTGCATACCAATTGCCAGACAGTTAGCAGTGAATGGAGGCATTGATTAAATAGATAGATTGTGTTAAAAAAAAAAGAAGCTGACACTAAAACCAGACTGCTCAAAGTCAATAAATCGATGTCACATAACATTCGATGATTTTAAAATCTGAAAAATAACAATCAAACCACTTTTGGCAGCATTAAAATCAATAAATTAACAATCTTGAAATGCCATATCATGACCAGTAGGGCACTCAGCAACACCTGGACTGACGTGAAAACAGCATGCAGTGGTACAGACGACGTTGGGCTGGGCAACAGCATCGCGCAAATAGAGGTGGCGACAGGCAGTGAAGTCAACTCTTCAACACACGTTCTCACACGAAAGAAGATCTTGCTTCCATATGAATTTTCTTGACTAAATTCGCAGGGATCGAAACTTTAGCTAGCATGAATCCCAAACAAACCAGAAAGCAATTTGTTGGGTTGAGAAAAAGTTATATGGCAAAGGTGTTGCTGCATCCTTTGTCATCAAGGCTGGTTGCTAGTAGAGTTTCAGTTCTAACCTACGGATGGTGCTCTAGAAATTGCAGAACATGGATTGAAACTTCAGCTAGCATTAATATTTTTGAAAGTTTAAACTAAAAGTTAGATGGTATCACACTATAAAATAAAATTCCATGTAAGGTGCTGATGCGTCCCTTTTCAGTCAAGGATGGTTGCTAGTAGAGTTTCCGTTCTAACCTATGGACTGTTCTCTAGAAATTGCGGAACATGAATCGAAACTTTAGATAGCATTAACATTATTGAAAGTTTAAACTGGATATTTAGATGGCATCACAATACAAAATTAAACTGCATGCATCTATAACTGATCCATAACTCAACATACATATTTAGTTGAGAGGGAAAGAACTACTGCAAAGAGCATGCCACATACCTACTGTCGGATGGTGAACAGTGCTATGCTAGCAGCATTATTTGCTAATGGATAGTAGCAAGGACCGAACAATTTGATTGTAGGTTGAAGTTTCTTCAAAGACATTCAGATTCATGTGTGTTCATAATAGACTGAATTAATAACAACTATATATACTCACTGCTTTTAGCGTGTTTTCAGTGTGAAATCAAGGATATGCTGAAGACCAGGTCATGGAATAACTGCCAAAAAATAGTATGGAATAATAAAAAATATGCACCTTCTTTGCATCGGGGTCAGGAATTTCCTTGGGAACATCATCATAACCCTGCAAAGAACAATCAAAGTCATACACCAACAATGATAAAAATCATCTGTAAAAGGCTGTTTAGGATCAAATTGTCATACAAGTAAATGATACTTCTACTTAAAGATTTGTGAGTTACAGAACATAGTGGAGAGAATATGAACCGAACTACTGTGCTAAGCTCAATAAAGTGAAATTGGCCCAAAATTAAAACCACAATATACTGATATAAATCATATAAAGTTGTAGAAGGGAAAAATAAATATATACCTCTAGCTTCTTGTCCTCAGGATCAGGAATGCATTCCTTAATCCTTATCATCCCAGTCTGAACAGGGAAGATGGTGGTGCTGTTCAGCAGGTGTTCAATCGGGTCAGGATAGTGCAACAGCAATTGTTGAGGAAGCTTAAATTTGGTTATCCATTATATACCAACATGGCTATAAAATAGACTGAATAAACAAAAGAGTAAGTTAAAGAGATAAGAATAACTAAATCAAATGAACATTTCAATTCATTAATTATCTCATATCTTCCAAATTACGATATATGGCAAGCTACTCAAGAAAAATAGTAAAGTGCCTGCAATTGCAGGGCGAACCTACTAAAAGAATTATTAGGACCTACCAAGTCACTACTGAAAGTTTCACTATGTTTCAGAGTTTCAGCCCTAGTCTCTCATGCAGGTAACATGAGAATATCACAATAACATCATAGTTTTCTTTGAAAGTGTGTATGGTCAAATGAAAAAAAGTTAAACAGGCACAAAGTCATGGTTGGCTCTCTAAGTAAGGATTTGCAAACCATTTTTCAAGCAGGCACCATTTCAGTTTTGCAATGAGTTGATCATGGTCCATTATTTTTGTCTTGATTTGCTTTCTATCAGAATTCCTTACTTGTGGGAGATTTCTCCATGTCATCGTGCTCACCCAGCAGCACGTACAGCTCCGGATCTGAGGGCCTGAGGGCGGTGAGAAGGCAGAGGAGGCAGCGGCGTTCAGGCTTTGCTATCTGGATTATCTGTGCCGACGGGTGGAGACAGATGTCCTCCCTGGTCAGTAACCCGAGGATTGTAGTAGATAGTAAATGAGCCACCACTTGATGTTGCATGAGCTGCAGCAGCAAGAACACCTATGTGCATAGTGACACAAGATGACAAGGAAGGTTGTTGTTTGGTGGCCCACCAAATACCTTCAAGGAGCTGTGACTTCTCATCCCTGCGTCAATATCAAAAGTTTTACAGCTTCTTATATCGATGATACAAAGGAAAGTTGCATTGCATATTCTTGAATTAAGCAAGCAATAAAAATCACAATACTTTCATGTACATTTGTAGCTTTGTCACTGTGATGGTATTGTCCCAGCACAATTACAGCACAATTATAAGAGAAACAACAAACATGTAGCATTAGATGCTATCAGTATTCTTAACACTTTACAAGAGCCTGGAGCAAGTTAATTAACTTTGCTATAACTTCGAAATAGGCCTAAGGGTAGTAGTACCATGAAACAAACCATGCTATCAGTCTTGTCATTGACGCTACATGGCCACAAAGTTTTACAAAAGGATCAAAGATTAGCAAGTAATGAAATAACTGGAGGAAATTTTTTACAGAATCTACTATCATGTACTATCATTTTTCTTCCATATCAGAAAGTTGTGTACTAAATCGTTTGCATAAGACACTTCACTGCAAAATCGTCAGTCAATAGGATTAAAGTGAAAACATATAGTTAAGAAAAGATAAGGGGCAGACCTTTCTGCATTTCAGGAACATTGTGATAAACAGGCTCATCCATTGGTACAAGTGTTGAACTCATCTATCGCTCCTGCTACATTTCCACCAGCACCTGCACCATCAATCATAAAGTTACGTGCATTACATTCTTGAACAGGAGGTAGCTGGTGAGCAAACTATTTCAATCCTGCTCACAGGAATTATATGCCCAAATCATCATTCACAGAAATAAAAACCACTGATAGACCCAATTGCACAGTGCAATAAAAAGGCATCGCAATCAGAAAGAAGAACCTAAAAACTGCAGTCGGATGGGATGTGCAGAGGTTCGGCGAGGTCTTTCTTCTTCCTCCCGTCCTCCCCAACCTCTTGTGGCGCCCCATGCCACCCGGCCTCCAGGGATGGCAGCAGCAACGATGCGTCGTTCCGCCCCGCCGCCGCTTGCCGACCGGCCCACGCATGACAATTCCCCCGCGCTCGCACCTCCCACAAACGTCCATGACGGCGCGCCCTGCCGGCGGCACATGGCGGCGGGATATGGCGTTTGTTAGGGTTTGGGGTGCCACCAAAACTGCCCGTGCGGGAGAGGCGGTGTTGGGCCGACTCTAGACTGCGACGGCCGGGCATGGAGGAGGGAAGAAGCGCCGCCTGGCCATGGAGGAGCGAGCCCGCGACGGCTCTGTTCAGATGGTGTTTCATCATGAGGACGGAGGCGACTTCGAACACTCGTCGTGGGAGGGCCCTTGCGCCACTGCCGGCTAGGAAGAGGAGGAGGGCGGGGAGGCGGCGGCGGCGTGGGTGAGCGCGAGGGAGAAGCACGCGGGCGCAGCTACGTGATGCCAAATTGCGTGATTGGAGGCGGGATCTCGCGTGTGACGGGAGGTCGCAGGGACAACAAAGGACGATGTGAAGCGAGTCCCACCTGTCGGCGCGAGTTTTTTACCAAGGGAAGACGAGGTGTCGCACGGGGTTGAAGGAGCGACCTCAAAATTTTTACTCACGAAAAACCTGCCTCCCTTTCATCCTTTTTATGTAGTATAAGTAAAGAAACATGATGTTTTTCTACATGTGTGCAAAAACAAGCTATGTAGAAGGTCATGTCTATTGCAACATGCAGATGCAAAGAGGATGAAATGTTGCAGATGCAACCAGCATTGCAGTGAAAAACTGGAACTTCATTCATGCAACATAATGTCTATATTGTTACCATTTCCGTGATTTATTCATCAAGACATCAAGGACAAGTTTCTATTAATAGCTTTTTGTAGTCAGATGGATAAACATTGCACAGATGATATGACAATATGAAACATCAAGATTATGTTGTCTGCTGAATGAGCTCAATTATACTATAATAGAAGCTAATCATGTCAGATGAAAAGAAATGTTGCAGAGCATTGAGATTGAAAAGCGGAAAGTAGTTTTTGCAACATATGCAGCATGTTAATTCAATTGTCATTGGTTTAGTTCATTAAGGGATAAATTATCAACATAAACGCTACAACTGAACAATGGGTTGCCCAGTAGTATAACAGAACATAGCTCCACGACCCAATATCAACTATACCCAAACCAATAATAAATACAACAATTTACGACCATATGTACAAACATTTCTTAGGAGACCACCAAAAAGATGAACATATTTTGTCTAATACTGAGCAACAACACATGATGAAGAAACTTCTAGACAGAATGTTCCCTGGATGGGGAAGACTGAAGAGATAAGGAAATTGTAACAAGTCTTCAACTCATCGGGGTAGACTGACATATGAACCATGATGAATACAACCCTCCTTGAACTTTATTTAGCTTCCTGTCACAATTTAATGTAGCAATGAGTGTTAGAAACATAAGATATCACTGGATTATAAACACATAAATAGGCTGCATCATTGTGCTGATGCATTATAACATCGAAATAGCAGTCTAAAATAGCGCTCACAATGTATCTGACATAAATACTGAATAAGACTAAATGCAAACGTTGTTTTCATTCAATCTGACCTACCAAAACCATAACAGGTATAACATTGTTCTATATTTAGTTTTGAATGTTACTTCACTACCATTAAGAAATAGCTGTTGGTACTAGAGAAATGTTTCCATATAATACAGATTAATTTCCATGAACAATAGGACAAATGAAATGTGTAGCAGAAATATGAAACCCTTACAAGGAATAAAGGCAATTCATCATTAACAAATTTCAAAAGTATAGCAAATGCACCTTTAATCCATATTATTATAACGCATACAACTTCCACTGTTGCAAATTTGCAATAAGTCAAACTAGCAAATAGTGATCTAGTACCAACCTAGCATACCTCCTCTAGCTGTTGAAAGCTCCAAGTTTGTTTTCTTCCTTTCAAGGATTAAAGAGGGCATCTTGCAAGCAGACAATTGTGTTGTACAGCTTTCTCCATTTTTGTCTGCACTATAACTTAAGGAAAATTATTTCTTCTGATTTGGTGCACCTTGACACCTGTTATTTACAATGGAACATTACCATCTCTGCAGGGCCATCATGTATCAAGAGATCATAGGTTGATCAAAACAAATCATTTCAATAACAGATCAGAAGGTGCAGTCTTTCCAGCATTCATTGAAAGCTTTCTTTTCATCTGAATTTCCCGGACTGTTTCAGAAATCAAGAGACTCAGTTTTGGAACACTCTTAGTAGTGAACGGCAGGTCAATACCAGCATTTCTCAAAGCTTCTATGATAAGTTTCTCAGATTTTGGGTCATGGTCAGCACATCGCAATGGAACAATGCCTCTCAGAACAGGTTTTCCACAAGTTGCTTCCCCATTTGGCAGACCACTGCATGAAATCATAAGAGTAAACAGTGGACATGAATGGATGTTTGCTATGTACAAGATTAACAGAGAAAATATATGAAGGGTAAAGTTGGCACTACACAAATTCAATGTTTTCTTTTGTACACTGCCTTGCCCATGCATATGTGCAAGACCCATGGAAGAAGTATTGATTACTAAATATAGTTCCTCAGCAAAAAGAAAAATAATAAAAAAATGAAAGAGTATAGTGAACTACTTAACAGAAACAAAGAAACTCACAAATGCAAGAAATTAGTGACGGATTTGGGCCTAGGGCCACTAGGGCCATGGCCCTAGGCGTCGCCCAAAAATTCTGAGTATGCCCTTTAAATTATTCGGCCCAAATCAATCTGGCCTTATGCATGGTCCAGCTAAAACTCCTCTACGCCCCGTCCACGGACCAGCGAATACTTTGTGGTGTGTCTACCGCACGTGAGGTCGCAAGCCATGCCCTTCCCCGGCTCCCCACACCTCCCGTCCTCTCCTTTCTCTCTCTACCTGACCAAATCGACAAGCCCTAATCCACTGGCTGACCCTGACCAGCTGCCAGCAGCTAGGCTAGGCTTGCGTTGGCCGTTAGGTACCGGGTGGCCACGGCCAACAACAGCCCTTGCACGGCTAAAGAGCTGCCTATCTGGCCACAAAAAGCTGCAGAGCAGGCTGCAGCGGTGGAGCATAGCATCGTTAGGTTCCCAACCCGCCGCTGCTCTATACCTCTATTTCACTGCTTAGAATTGTAGATTAAAAATTTAAAAGTGAAGAAGACCAAGACAATGTCAGCATTTCATTGTCCTGCTCGTGCAACTATTTTGTAACCAAAGTTACTAAGCAGTTTAAGCGTATCTTTCCTACAACCCGATACACTAGAAAATAACAATCCTTTTATTGCTTTGTTGTTTTCTCTCTATAAACAACTAACTTTGAAATGCCAAACTCGCATGTGCACCTCATTCAAGTTCGTGATTAATATAAGGGGTAAGGATGCACCTAATATTTTTAATATGTACTTATTTTATACCACATTATTTTTTTTTTTTTTGTTGTACAACTAAGCATGTATTTGACATATGTTACAAATGATGTATTTCATCATTAACTTTTGATAGTTATGATCCTGGTATGGGTTGCTTAGGCCCTAGGCGTCGAAATTTACCACCTCCGCCACTGCAAGAAATGATAGCACCAACATTAACTGCAACCAGCAATAGTTAAAGCTGAACTTCATGTACATAGAATTCTGGAATTGGTATACTCCTACCTACTCCCAGTAAGATACAACATTAATTATCATTCTTTTATGTCAACAAATTTAATATGCAAGTATAATGATGATGATGGCATACAAATACTATATTCCTAGGTTTTTCAAGAAACAAATGTAACCAAGGCATCAATGCAGTAAGCCAAAATGTTTCATTTCACTATGTATTATGTGAAATCAGACTAAGTAACAATTTGACTGAAAAAAATGGGAACCAGCGTCAGCGAGTGTCCATTTACTTGTAGGGTCATTTTGAGAACAAAGCCAGTCTTTTTAAATTAATAATACGCAACCCTCCTACTGTTAAATAACAAAACCAGTAAAAAAATATGCTGGTGTTGATAAAAGGTCACGCACAGACTGAATGGTTCAATGTCCCAACTCCATTCGACTCCACCACACAGGTAAGAGCCACACAACCAGCCAAACTGTGGAAGCATGTGGGGTTTCAATTCAGACAGGATACTCTATACTAGGCAAATACATCCTGTCATATTGAAATCGACCAAAAATACTAGAACATTTGAAGTGACGCTGGCACGACATGGGGATGGCAATGCAGCCTGAGCGTTCAAGGGTTTATAAAGAGTCATGCCAGTTCAAAATGTTGTCAAATAATCACAAATGCAGTACCGCAGTATGCCCACGTGTAAATTTGGAGCAAATCACAATGACAGAGGTAAGCTCAGTCAACTGTTGCTGAGTTGTGGTGCAGCTGAAGATATGTCATAGGTCAAAGCTCAGCCATGCTAGCTTAACTTGCAAGGGTACCATGATTTTCTTCATGGGTGGGAATCAAGTGAGAATTACCATATGTTCAAATAATTAAGGCATGGTGTGCAACCCACCCCCCTTCACATAATCGTATCACCTAGACAGTTATGGGAGAGACCTAGTTGACGTCACATGTAGAATCGTGAATGTCAAAGAGTAAGTCCATTTCAACTCAACACACTGTGACACCTGACAGGATACCATGACTATCCTTTTACTGTGTGAAAGGTAGTCCTAGGATTCCCAGCCATTGCCACTTCACTATGACTTCATGTAGCACCCAATCATCCCTTTAGGCATTTCCTATCTTCCATTCCCCTTTGCTACCTCTGTTTTTCTTTTTCCACATTGTTGCAGCCTCCTTACCAAGTCAACAAGAAAAGCAAGGGTAGCATAACAAGAGATGATGGATGATGAAGAATCTATCCCCTGAAGGGTGAGAAAATAGGTGTAATCAAACCGAAGAAAAGTGGGAGATAACCAAAAATAATCTGTAGAAAGTCAAGAGAACACAGGATATGCTGGAATCATATCTGAAGGGTGAATGACAGCAGAATCAAGAGTTCAAGACAGAGAAGATAAGCATGAAATGTGCAGGATGAGACCTGTAGAAACCTACATATTGGTTGACAACACATTAAAAACAATGGCAAGGTTAATAGGAAGACATCAATTGTATGTGCAGAGCTTGGTTAAGCGGAAGAGCACACAAAAGGAGTTGCCAGCAAGTCCACATTTTTTATAAGTTCAGTTCAATCCCATCTAGTTAAACTGGTTTGTGTGTCTCAAAACATATTTCTGTTAGTCAACTTGGCTTTGGTGGTGAGAGAATTTGAGGTGATAAATGGATCCACTGAGAGAGAAGATACGGCACATTCACTTGGGTTAAGCAACATGTGAAGAGCATTTAATGCAATCCAGTAACAAAGTCCTGAGAAATCCCGAAAGCCAAACCCAAACATTCAGCATAATATCCATGAGGATGAAAATCATATGTACCTAGCAGTTGAGCCCCACCCTCTTTTTGTCAAGGTTAGATGGAAATTGTTGAGTGAGGATATTAATTGAAATTCACATGCAATTAATTCAGGTTATAATTGCGCCATCTGATAACAAAAAAAAGGGTACTGATAGGATATAGATAAGTGAAATGAAGAATGCAACACCTACATAGTTAAGTTCAAGGTTTCGGCAGCTATAGAGTTTCCAAAAATGCCTTTACCTATCCAAAGACAGGAGGCAGCTACAAGCCAGCCTCTGGTTCTGTTGCATTTGGTAGTTGCTAGTTCCCATTTTAAATCAACATGTACATCCATGTATTTACATTTCACCAAAATAGTAGATAAGTACTGTAGTTAATTATATTAGCCCAGATATTAGTGTAACTAACTTTTAAAAGGGAAACAAGAAATGCGCGGGAACTGATATTCCAAACAGAATTGTGAACCTTCACCAAATAATTGAACAACATATGTCAGGTGACTTAGTCGTCCGACAATCTTGTGCTAGGTGACTTAGTCGTCTGACATTTTGTGCTAGAAAAAAGAAATTAAGTAACATAGACACCAAATCAATGTGTTTGAACAGGTTTTCTACATAAATAAAAACTAGTTAAAAAGTCTACAAGTTCCACCTAGGATGAAATAAAGTCAGTAGCAAATTTCTCACCAAGGTGCCATACAAAATTCGTCGCCAACCAGAATTACATACAAATATTGCGAAATCATAAGCATATCCTGGACTAGTGCAGCCTCGAAGCATACCTTTTCTTAGTGGGGAAGGCGCAGGGCTGATAGAGCTGCTGCTTGGGGTCCAAGAGGATGTGATTGAAGCAGTACAGGGACAGGGGCATCGCCTTGGCCTCGCAATTGGAGGCCGTACAGCCCGCCCTCCCGCCCGCAGCAGACACAGGAGGGGCAACGGCACAATTCTCCAGCGGGCCAACGACGACTCCATTCTCCTCCAGCGGTCCAACACTGACCCCATTCTCTTTCGGCGGCGGCAGCAGTGGCAGCGGGGGCTCGTCGTCGAGCGCGGGGGCTGGCGCCATGCTCCCACCAGTACTCGCCGTGCCTGGCGGGGAGCTCATCGGCGAGCACCCAGTACTGGGCGCGGTAGAGGGAGCAGAGCTGCACCAGGCGGCGCCGGCGCCGGCAGAGGACCTCCTCGCGGGATAGCGCCGCCGAGAGGCTGAGCTCCGCATCGCGCGCCGCGCCAACGACCTCCACCGGTGGGCGCGGCGGCGGCAGCGGCGGGTGGGGCTCGTCCATGGAAATGGAGTGGACCAGCGGTACTCCACGGCTAGGGTTTCGGGGTTTAAGGAGGCGGCGGGGGCGGGGAACCAGAAGCGGAAGGTTTTGCCGCCGCGCCCGGCAGGCGAGGCGCGACTGGAATCACCTCAGAACGGGCCCGTCTTAGGCCAAATCCTGCTGCCCTGACTAAAGTGTTTTTCTCGGCCCATTTGTTGGGCAGCACAATTGCTATGATGATGAACATATATTATTTGCCTCTCATGAACATTTGCTTAGGAGTTACAGTAGAACCCTGCTTGAGCTCTCGGCCAGGTTTGGTCATCCTCAATTTATTTCATCGGATTACAAGCGCACCCACAGTGTCTAGCTCATAAGTTACTCTTAGCATTGTTTTCATGTTTCCATAGAAGGCAAAGAAAATCTAGTTCTTATTGAGAGCTAGGCTCAAATACATACATTTCAAGATGTGAGAGTGCTCATGTGGGCCTCATCGTGCTATGAGTCATTGTTAAGAGTTAACACTACTAGAGAAGTTGGTTTAGAACTAGTAACTGACTTATAGCATTGCGGGTGCCTTGACTGGTGCGCTATACGATTTTGCGTATTTGTCATGATCTGATCCCTTATCCATTATTTGTATAAATGAGTCTATGCATTTTGTAGATGGTTAATCAAATCAATGTAGGAAGAAAATTGTTTATGTCGTTTCTGAAGACAACAAAATAGTTACACTTCTTGCTCTTCAATCATAGAATCTTTCTACCATAATGATTTCTACAAAGGCTAGGTTTTTTTATTACGTATCACATGGGCCACCACATATTATTCTTGATAAGACACTGTCCGATCTTTTGAGAGGTATCTAGATGATTTTGATTGGTGGACATCTCGACATTGACGATCCAAGTTCAAATCAGACATGATTCAAACCCTGCGACCCACAACTCTGATGGTTATCAACCAAGCACAACTTGATTGACCTCATCAAGAATGCTTTTCTTGCAAGCAAATCGAAGAACACAAAGCAAAAATAGTTAAACACATAATCTGATAATTGCAAATATGTATGAAGTGATTGAGAAATAGGGGTTGAGAACTTGGTTTCAAAGGACTATCAACACAATGGAGAAGATCGGCCTGGATCACTGTAAAACAAATTGTCTTCACAGTTACAATGCATCAATTAAAGTTTCTTGATGAAAAAATTGAACTAAACAAAACACCAGATCTCTAGAGGCGGCGATCTGTGCATTTATAGTCTAACTCGAACTAGGGTTGCCGCGTCATAGGGGGAGGCGCCCACAACTTAGGCTTAAGGCCTAACACGCGATACAAAGCCAAGTTGGACCAAACAGGTGACGTTGCACCTTCTCGTTGTCACACAAAATGATCCACGAACGTTGTGGAGCTAAGACCATAATCAAAATGACAGCGTCATCATCCCCTTTCCAATGCATCCAACAAGAACACCTCATTTCGATGTCGTATGAGAGAGATATGACCGAAACCGTGACATGGTGTCTGCTGAAGTCTAAATATGAGTTGGATGTGGCAGCTGAGTTGGGGACGAGTTGCAAATTAGGGACGACCATGGCGTCTGCGTGTCCAGCATGGTAGATGTCCTAATCAATTCTGCTCTTGAAACTTTATTACTGTTGCATCTTGTAATAATGTGAATAATCTTCGGCATCCAAAACTTAGGAACAACATATGACTAATTAGCTTTACCTATAGCTCCCATGATTAAACCTTGACGAAGGAAAGGAAGGTGTGTTTGGATCCTACATGGAGGTGGGTAGATAGGCACCTTAATCAAACAAAGGGAAGTTCAGGTGTGACGCTCTCAGGAGCTCGTACACAAAAGGTGAGGGCAATGGCTAGAGGCGAGCTTGGTGTCGCTAGAAGGGAGCATAACGAATAAGTGGTAGAGCCTAACAACATGAGAGCATATGAATGGGAGGGAGAAGGCCGACGCTTCCAAGATTGTCGGCATGAAGGATTCATGGTGATCTCAGAGGCTTCGCGTGGAAAATAGAGGAGCAGGGCGACAATAGCTATTGTCCTACCTAACTACTCCTATACAAAGTGTTTCCTTTTAATGTACTCGAAAGAGTTTCCATAGCCGCAACCATCTTCTTCGATGGTTGTCGAGTCATGGGCACAGACACGATGCATGATGTCACATGCCCGGTGTTCTCCTAGCTTCTCTCCTCTTCCGTCTCTAGTATCCAATATCGGTCATAACAATAGGAGAGTGTGATAACCAAAGGAGAGAGGCAAGTGTCGTTGGAGGAAAGGACAACGGTAGATGGCAATGTAGATGTTGTACAAGAGGTGGTCTATGTTGACCGCAACATAAGGATAAGGCCCTCCTCCCCGGCGTCCGCGGGCGTGGGCGACTCGGGGCGCCCCCCGCCGCCCGTCCCGGATCCCCCCCGCCCCACGGCGGCTTCCCCGGCCGCCGTCGCCGCCTCCACACGCCCGCCTTATGCGCCCCCCGGATGTGGCCCTCAACAAGGGGCGGGGTGGCCATGGCGGACCAAGCTCCCACCCCTTCTCCTCTCCCGTCCTTGGTCCATGGCGGGCGGCCATGGCGGACCAAGCTCCGGCGGGCCGGGCGGCGGCGGCGGCGTGGATCCGGCCCTGTGCCCTCGATTCGGTGCCGACCGCCCCACCCTACCTCCCCGCGCGACAATCCTGGCTGGTGGGTGGACTCTGCGCCGGCGGTGGCTCCTGCGCAGTGGAAGGCAAAGGCTGGATCGGGCCCCGGGGCCCCGGATCCGGCGTCCACCGCCCGGATTGACTTAGCGGCCGGGTCCGGCGGCGGAAGGCTGGATCGGGTCCCCATGCTCGGATCGGCATCCGAACGGCTTCCTTGCGGCATCCTGCGCGGCGGCGGCGGACGGCTAGATCGGGTCCTTGGGCCCCGGATCTCGCGTCCCGCCCGAGTGGCGACCAGCCGCGGGCGGCGGCGGCATGGTTGTGCTTGCTCCTCGAATGGACTAGGACTGGGTGGCGGGACTTCTGCGGCTCTGGTGTGCGGCAGTTTGGGGCGGCTTGGCCAGGTGCTCTCGTCGTCTCGCACCGCGGTGGTGTGGACGACCTCATCGGCGATGCGTCTTCGACGCCATGGTGGTGTGGTCGACCACGACTTCGTTAAATCCCTCGGTGACTTCGATGCATGGACCTCCGGGCGAAAGCCCGGCCGACGTGGTCGGGCGGACGATGGCGGCACACCTCGGCGTCGTACCTTCTTGAAGGCATTGTCTTTGAGTCCAATGCTCGTGTCATCGGTGCCCGAACGGCCCGGTCGTCTTGTTCTCTTCTTGGACCTATCTCGCGCTTCCGGTTCCTCCTCACCGGGTTTCTAGCTAGTGGTGATTGTTGCGTTCTTGGCTCGTTGGCGGAAGCTTTGCCGTCGTGGTTCGTTGGCGGATGCTTTGTCGCCGTGGTTCGTTGGCGGATGCTTTGTCGCCGTGGTTCGTTGGCGGATGCTCTTGGGCAGTTCGTTAGCCCTCTTGAGTTGCCAAGAGTGGGCGGTTTCGCTGGCGGATGCTTTGCCGCCGTGTTCTTGTTTCTAGCGGATGCTTGGCCGCTTTGTCGTTTGGCTCGTTCGCGCTAGCTACCCGGGTGATGTGTGTCTTAATTTGTAATAGGTTCGGTTGTCGGGGTTGTTAGTTGGAGGGTCCGCCCCATCCCTCTCCTCTCGTTTCTTGCTGTTTGTTTGTGTCGGGGATTTCGTGGGTAACCCGAGGGTTACTCGCGTCTCCTCTTGTATCCGGTTACTGGCCATTCTTTCGGCCTTTCTCTTAATGCAGTACGGGTGAAGTCCCACTTTCGAAAAAAAAAAGAGGTGGTCTATGTTCATGTTTAAGGTGGTGTTTGGTAGTGCTCCTCTAGAGGAGCCAGAGCCGTTTTGGATGTATGTTCCCTATTTTTCACTAAAAAAATATCTCCTCCTACAAAACATTTGTTAGCGATCCTTTGGAGGAGCTAGAGCCAAATATAGGAAGGAGTGCCCTAAATGCATGTCAAAACCGTTATGCTTATTTAACAAAATAGTTTGCATCATTCTAGTGCTTGCTAGACTTCTTGAATGTTTGTTTCGCACCTGCAATTTCCACATTTGTCGGATTTCCAACCAAGACAACTTTGTGGTTTTCTTGAAATCTCTGTGATTTGTTCTCCGATCGTCATGCCCTCTTATATCTTTGCATAGGACCTAGTAGACCCTATCTATCACATCTTAGCAAACATTATAGTCTTATTAGTGATTGCGTAATCACCACTACAACAAGAAAGCAGTCCTCCTGAAGTGGGAACTAAGCTAGATTTTTTTCATTGACTCATACAAGTTGTTGCCACATTAGCACCATACTGGAGTGGCCGGAGCTCTCTGGAGCGGCCCTCCAAAGAGAGATCATTTTTTTATTTTTTTTTTTTTTTACAATACAAATGGCTTCACCTAAGAAGTCGGAAAAGCCATGTTGAGGTGGTTTCATCCTTCTAAGAAAATCAACTTGATTATTTTTCTTTATAACTACTCTCATCTAGTTGTTTAATGAGTTTAGTGTTTGGCAGGACTTCACCCTAGAAGCCAAAAAGTAAATCCTCTCAATAACAACCGTTACAACCCTACCACTAAGGGGCCTAAGTATCATTTCTACGCAAGGTTATGTTCTTTAATTATGATAGAACCTATCCACCTAGGGAGTGTTTGGTTCTAGGATTAGGGACTAGAGACCAATAAAGACTAAGAATTAGTCTCTCCTAGAGTCTATTAGACTAGGGACTAAATGAGACTAAAAATTAGTCTATAGTCCTCTTATTTGGTAGTTTAGGGACTAAAATTTAGTCCCTAGTCCCAAAGAAACACATGGCTTTAGGGCATGTTTGGATAGAGGGACTAGAGACTAGAGACTAATAGGGACTAAAAATTAGTCTCTAGCCCCCCCAAGAGTCTAGTGAAATTGGGACTAACGAGACTAAAAATTAGTCCCTAGTCCTTATATTTGGTTATTTAGGGACTAAATGAGATTAAAAATTAGTCTCTAGTCTCTAGTCATAGAAACCAAACAGGCTCTTAGTCTATGCCGACCGCTTTGCATATATGACCATATTTTCATATAAGACGACATTCTAAGATTTAATGACTATTTTTCCATTGGTAGACGATTATTAGTGGTAGGCAACATGTTTATCAATAGGCACGACTGTAGGTTTAGGGTTCAGGGTGTATTTGAGCATCAGCATCGTACGGTGTTTAATAAAAAAACAAGTACTCCGTATCAATTATTGTGCAAAATTGACACCACGGAGTCCATTAAGGAAACACATGATATTGTTTGTGCTGATTGCACACAATGAATTGAATATCTTGCCTTGCTATTTAAGGTAAGAAAATTTGCCAATGCATTTCCTAAATTTTTGGGATCGAAATGTGAAACCTGATGAATCGGAGGTCCCAGCTGCAAAAAAGGAGAGACCACTACCACAACCGAAGTCTTAAAACCGGCCAATCGGCCATCAGAGGGAGGACGGAGGGGGGCGCAGCGGAGCAAAAGGGGTTTGGCGGCTTCGCCAAGAACCACGGATTCAGGTAACGGACTGTCCCTCCTCTTTCTCTGTGGTCACTAATCGTGCTCTCCTTTGGTTTATTTCTCTAGTTCTCCATTTCTTTTGGTGATTTTGACCTGTTTCCACGAGAGGTAGCGTTCTTGCGTGAGATTTATGTTCCTTTTTCCTCCTGTTTCTCGATTTCCAGATGCAACATATTTCGCACCCGCCGTTTCTTTTCTTTGGTTAATCAGAACTACAGTTCTGTTATTTTTTAACTAGAAGTAATTCATCGTCAGTAGGTTGCGCGCCTAGGATGCCGAGAACTTTTTACTTGTTTGTGCCACTATGAAACTCTAGGTGTTTTAACTCTGCGTCAGCAACAGAGTAATTTGGGACTCTTGTTTATCTGGGAGAACACTGAACCCTGCATAGAAATTCCAGATGGCTGTGATTTTATCGTTTCTAGTCACTAGTTGAATGTTTCATTGTGTATGTGTACGAAGAAATCTGAACAGCGGTAATAATATCAATATAGTCTTTGCATATCACTATCAGTCTATCATACCTTCTCCACTCTGACCATTTCTGAATCTATGCAAGACTATCATAATGTGAATGGACTTGTTCGCAATAAAAGTACGACACGAAGTTATGAGAGAAGGTGTGTGACGGTTCCCTTGACTCTAGAGGCTAGAGCGTCAGGTTGATTTTAGTGGTCCATTGCTGGAATTCTTTATCCAGTACTTATCTGACTACAGAGTAATATATTTTCTTTTTGGCCTTGTTCGGAGACCTGAACCTGCTAGTGATACATTTTTTTTTTTTTTTTTTTTTTCGCTCTTTCCCCGTGCTGCATTAAGAGAAGTGAGATAATAAAATTACATCCTAGATGCCTCCCATGGACACCTGAACCTGCTAGTGATACATGAAAACAACATTCACACATTACAGACTTTTCATAGATGGGATTAGGTCGCTTTTGTTATAAAAAGCCCATATGTAGCTGAAGTGGTTAGCAAAAGCATTGTGGCTATATGACATTGAGCAGGTATGAAACCCTGGTCAATGAAGAAAAGTGCCTTTTTGAATAACAAATACTAATGTTTTTAGGCTTTCTATGGGATACTTTTCAGAATATATTCGAGTAAGAAGAAATGAACATATCATGCATGATGCAGAGTCTAGATTGTTCTGTTGAACCACTTAATTCTCACGGGGTGTATTAGTTTGATCCTGTGAGCTACATTAGCTGATATTAATTGCTTATGTAACACGTCAACATCACAGCGGCGATGCATGCTTCAGTCAAATATTTGAAGTGCTATCCTGGCTTGTTTTGTTTCTGGTTTGTCTGCAATACTTGTTTTAACTACAGCTTCTATTGTTTCCTTGTAAAACTCAACAATTTGTTAGTGTGCCGTCTGCTATTGTTTCCTTATTGTTTTCCTTGTGAAACCCAACAATTTGTTAGTGTGCCGTTTTTCCACTAACAGTTGTTGTTCGTATAATATTAGGTCAAATGGATCTTTTAGGGTGAGGTAAAATACAAAGGACAGCATGGGGACCAACGATTTTGATGGTTCTGAACTTGACAACAAGGCAACTTCTCTTCATTATCAGTTCTCAACACAGTTATCATTATCTAGTTCCAATGATGGCGAGGACATTGCAACTTCTTCATGTCCTGACAAGCCTTTGGCCATCCTTAATTTGTCCCTAAAAGTTTTTAAGCAGGATGCTATTGAGGAGGATGCAGTTAAATGGAGGCTTGAAGAGAACGGTTTTCCCTTTGTACTTTCAGACTCAGAATGGGGTGATTCTTCATATGGTAGTTCTCTCAGCGAACAGTCATCTACATTCAGTACCCCCAGTTCGCCATTCACTGTACAGTCAGATACTCAGTCTGAGGATCCTGACAGAACCGATATCTGGGTTTCTTCTTTAGATCTTGAAGCTGAGGATTCTGCCTTGCTGCCAGACAAGGAACAGTTTCCAGAACTACTCGGTTTTGATTTCCCCAGCCCTTCTTTCAGTGCAATCAGAAGCCTCCAGTTTGGTCCTTCCAGTTATAGTACAGGAATATTGCGGAGCAAAGAAGCCAATGACTCTGATGGGCCAATATTCTGGCCATTTGAGCGTACTTCCTACAACAGTCCTGAATTCAACAAATTTCTGAGTGTGTCGCCTCGTAGAAACACAATGGATCTCGGGTATGCTGAAGTTCGTCACTTGAATCCAGTCTTGCAGAGGCTCAGTAAGAACACACTATCTTCAGTGAAGAAGAGCATTGAACCGCGTCAGGGCACGAGCAATTCGGGCGCAAAAGGTAGCATGGCCTCGTCCCAAGTGAAGATTCAGATGACGCCTGCAGTTCCCTCAAGGTTAAGCAGGACAACAAAAGCATCTGCATCCTCTAGTCATCACCAGAAACGAAGACCGCCTCACCTGAAACTTGGTGGTCCAAGAAAGGTTAGCTCTCCACAATTGCAGGCAGATCAATCTAATAAGAAGATTCAAGCATCGAACGTCCAGAAACTAGCGGATAAGAAGAGTCGGATTGAAGAGTTGATTGGACTGGATGAGTTCAATGGCCATGAAGGCATGGGCTCAGATTCGTCAGACTACAAATTTAGTCTGTGGATATCTCCAAGATAGTTGTCCTGTGCAATCATCCTGCTGTAAGCAACCTACAATGACCGATCCTTATTGCTTCTTCCATAGGTCTTTAGCAATCAACAGCCAATACATTGCAGGTTTAAGTATCCCTGTATTGGTATTGCTGAGGACAAATGCAGGATTTTTGTAAACCAGATGGTGTGTTTTGTAATCATCAATATAGGACCTGTTGTCTGATGTCAGTTTCAGGTCTTTTTTTTGGCAGTGGTAATCTAGATCTGACATCAGATTCTGGTGCCTTGCACCGTGATGTTTGTAATCGTCAATATAGGACCTGTTGTCTGATGTCAGTTTCAGTTCAACTTTTTTTTTTTTGGCAGTAGTAATCTAGATCTGACATCAGATTCTGGTGCCTTGCGGCATGACGTATGGCGTAATGATAATGCCATCTGCAACTGCAAAGATAGAGTTAGTATGAAAAGTTGAAGCTTCCTGTTCAAGTATCTGCAAAAAAAAAGATGCACAAGTGCCTCATGTATTGTTAGCATTTGTCGCCTACCGTGTTGCTTTAGCCATCCGGCGAGAAAAGTATTCTGGGGCCTTTTTTGTTCACATTCAGTGTAATCGACTCAGATGGGGAAAAAAGCTGGCGCTGGTGGAGTAGGAGTGTACTACTACACTACAAAATCCTTTTGGCGGCTGCCCTGAGTTCCAGAAACCGATGGCCTACGAAGCGTGAAGAAAAACCCCATCTCAACACTTGGCTTGTGTCGATGTTAAGATCTTTTTCGTGTTGCCGACCACACCCATATGCTTATATCAAGAAAATTATATAGAAAAACCTGGTGGTTTCTTATGTTCCTACGTGGCTCAATGGATTGATTGATGCTTACTAGAGTTTAGCATGGGCAAAGTATCATGTTCCATTCCTCTTTTCGGTGACACGGTGGGTGTACTAGTTAAATTGGCATGTACTCCAACGTTGTTTGATTTGATGAATCGGGGGTGTCAACATGAATCTTCGCCTATCTCAACCACGTCTACATTGATAATGTTCTCGACATTTCTTGTATTTTGAGTTTTAATAAAGTAAGGAAAATTTGAGTATATGTTTTTCATTTCATTGGCGTCCTCAAGTCAGTTTTGTCAATGCTCTCGATTCTCCTTTCAACACTGGCCTAATCTCATGCCAAGGATTTAGCAAGCCAAAAGTTAAACAAAAAATTACCCAGTATTTAGCAATCGAAATGTGAGAAATTAATAAGTTTTGAAACCAATCAAATGCTTACTAAAATCATGGCATGGTAAAGTTTGGTAGCCAACAAGCAATGAGGCCCTTGCATTGTATACACTGCAAACCTGCTGCTGATTGTGTTCTCACATTGGGCAGAAAAAATCTGTTACCCCCTCAAAAAAATATCTGCCACAGTGAAGAAAAATTGCATGCCTGCCAATAATTTCCCATCCTCAGAAAATAAATAGAAGAAAAAAAATAGGAAACAGACAAAAGGCAGAATCCTGGCTATACGAAAGGAGGAGAAAGAGAGAACAATCACTAGTCCTCTTCTCTTTCTTGTTGGGCACTCGCGGCCCCCCCCTTTATCTCCAGGGACCAGGGGAGGACGCGCACCAACGCACCGCCCTTCCCTTCCCACCTCTCCTCCACCTCCTCTCCTCGTCCTCGGAAGGTGAGCACCCACCCCCAGCGATCCTTGCTTTGCCGTCTCTGTGTAAGTTCTTCGTTCTTGGGTGGTGGGTGGGATTCTTGCCTGCTTCGGGGGCTCATGGTTCGTGTGATGGATGGATGGATTAGGATTATCAATCGTGTGTTGTCGGTGGTTGTCCGCGGAATCCCTGGATTACTTTTGCGGGGAAATTCTTGTTTTTTTGGGGGGGTTCAGTTTTGGTTGTGGATAAGCGGCAAGTTCATCTTTTCTTTCCCCGTCTTTTATTTAGATTATTAGATTAGATATAATCGATGTCAATGCGATGTTGAAACATTATTATAATTCAATCGGTAAATGAAGCTCCTTTCGCCGGAAATGAAACATCTTTTTGTGAGCCCGCAATTCCAAATCTTTGCGAGTTGTATCGGCGCCCCTATCCATCCAGATTGCCGCGGAATGATTTGCTACGAAGCGGGAGACCATCTGCTGCTATTTTTAAGCCTTGGCTTCCTGTTTCTAGCACATTTGTTTTTTCATTTTTGTTTGGCACCGTTTGTTCTCCATTTTCTAGCACATTTTGTTTTTTGCAATTTGTTTGTGGTCAGATGGATCAAGAGCAGCATACTGATGATTGGCATGCACTGTTCCTCCGCATGATTAGAATTGACCCTTTGTGTTTATCTGAGAATTTTAGAAGATTGGTTGTTCTTAATACTGATTAACCGTTGTAATGTCTTGGTGCAGGATAAGGGACGGTATTTCTGACCATGGCAGGGACCTTACTCCAGTCAGTTGCCCTCGGAACAACATTCGGGGGTCGCATAAGCACCCAGCGTTGGAGGTCCCATGGCACCAGGAGGCCTGCCTCGATGCTGGCAATGTCACTTAGCCGCCCTGTCAAGATGTCAGCATTTGTGGGTCTAAGATCGGTGCATAGCTTCTCAGTCACACCGACAGTGTCCAATTCCAGGTCGACAGTTGCATCTTACAGGTCTTCTCGACGTACAAGACGTTCTCGTTTTGTTACTCGGGCAATGTTTGAGAGGTTCACGGAGAAAGCTATTAAGGTCATCATGCTTGCACAAGAGGAAGCAAGGCGCCTGGGGCACAACTTTGTTGGAACCGAGCAGATCCTTTTAGGTCTGATTGGAGAGGGCACTGGTATTGCAGCAAAGGTGCTCAAGTCCATGGGAATAAATCTGAAGGATGCACGTGTGGAGGTGGAAAAGATTATTGGCCGCGGCAATGGTTTCGTTGCTGTTGAAATACCATTCACACCACGCGCGAAACGTGTTTTGGAGCTCTCCTTGGAGGAAGCTCGCCAATTAGGTATGTTGTTTCTCAAATCTTGTAAAATGTTGTCCTTGTCGCATTGTCTTAATTTTCATTTCCTTTTATCTCTAATCCATGCACAAAAACGTAGTAGAAAGAATTGCTGGTCCAGGTCCTTGTGATACCCTTTTGGTCTTATCTTCTAATTTTACTTATTCGCTACTTGACCAAAAATCTATTCGAAGAATGTCTCTATTGACCAATGCACTAATTTCCTAGAAAGGAGTTTCATTTTCCTATTACTTGATTACCTCCACGCTTGTGTTTTTTTCTAGAAAGTTCTAGAAAGCTTCCAGTTAGCATATATTTCGATGAAACTTTTTGTCTAAAATACGGTGTACAAATTGTTGATTATCAGATACAAATATATCATTTTGACAAAGCTTCCATTGCACATTCCCATAAGTATTGAGGAAATCATTCTTAACTGATGTCAGATGGACCCTGACTTGATAATGAACAGTTGATTGCAATATTTATATGTAGTTAATCTTCCAGGTCTGTCTGTTTTGTGTCACCTTTTTATGTATTCAAGTGGAAGTTCCAAAGTACAATGAAGCATCATAATCTCATTGCAATCCACTGACTGTGGTCCTATTTTATTTTATATCTTCATCTCAGACATATTTTATATATTCATCAAAGTTAGTATCACAGGATGAAAAATATCAATGACCCCAGTGACAGGTGGCTTCGATCCCCATTTATCAGCATCACATTTGATATTTCTAAACTTTACATATATTTGCACCATTAAACTATTTTCCCATTCAATAATTTAGGTCTTAGAATGCAATTGGATTAATAGATGCATTTCTTTCTTCCTTGTCCTCCTTTGTGCACCTATAAAGAAATTGGTGTGCACCTCTATGTAAAGTAGTAATCCCACATTGCTTCCGTCTAATATGGTAACAGACGAACACCTTTTATCTTGTTCCTCAATTAAATTACATGTACTTCCTATGTTGGTAATTGTGAAGACATTTATCTTAACAAGAATATCATTTCCTTCTATGTATCAAACCACAGCACACTCCATTTCCTCATAATAATGTCCATAGAAGATTTATCTCAAGCACTAAATACTTGCTTCCCAGGACATAACTATATTGGATCTGAGCACCTACTTCTTGGACTGCTTTCGTGAGGGTGAAGGTGTGGCGGCTCGTGTGCTTGAGAGTCTTGGAGCTGACCCCAGCAATATCCGTACACAGGTAAACCTGTGTCTGATGTCTATTTTTGAGAGTGGAGGGTTCTCTGTACAAAGACAATTTTTGTTTATTATCTGTTTCTTCAATGTCATGGACCTCTATAGGTTATTCGAATGATTGGTGAGACCACAGAAGCTGTTGGTGCTGGAGTTGGAGGGGCAGCAGTAATAATAAAATGCCAACTCTTGAGGAGTATGGAACTAATTTAACAAAATTAGCAGAGGAGGTAATATTTCTGACCTACTGCATTATATCCAGCACAAGTTCTGTAATAGAACTCATGTTGTTCATATCTGCAGGGAAAATTAGATCCTGTTGTTGGAAGGCAGCCACAGATTGAGCGTGTAGTACAAATTTTAGGCAGACGAACCAAGAACAATCCCTGCTTGATTGGAGAGCCTGGTGTTGGAAAGACTGCAATTGCTGAAGGACTTGCTCAACGCATTTCTACAGGCGATGTACCAGAAACGATAGAGGGAAAAAGGTACCCTTTTTGCATCATTTCAAAGCAAATATGCAATATGTATCTATCTATCTATATATAGTATTTTGCTTTCAATTAATTCTACATCTATTATGAATATATGAGCTTGAATAATATTTTGTTCTTGTGTACTGTTGTTTAGTTGTGTATGGTATATTTATGCAGCTTTACATGAGGGTGCATGCGTGTGTTGCTTTTTTTTCTCTCCTTTTACTTGAGTTATCCCATCCAGTGGACATTTACGTATGTAAGCACAATTTAGTAATTGAAGAACCTGCTCCATAACCATTGGAGAGATTGTAGAAATAATCATCTATAGTAGCTAGCACACTGATTGAGCAAATAGAAGAAGAAAGTATGTTGTAAAAATTTGTACTCTTTTGTGATACATTAAATCTGGTCGATTCTGTGGTCTAGTAATTGTTTCAGCTGGTTGTAAATATACTTTTCTGCCACATTTCTGTATTCTTTTGATGAGATTGTGAGGAAATGATGGATATTCCTTCAACCAATTTACCACAGGTCATTACCCTTGACATGGGACTTCTTGTTGCTGGCACAAAATACCGTGGAGAATTTGAAGAAAGATTAAAGAAGCTGATGGAGGAAATAAAGCAAAGTGATGAGATAATCCTCTTCATTGATGAAGTTCACACTCTGATAGGAGCAGGAGCAGCCGAAGGTGCTATAGATGCTGCTAATATCTTGAAGCCTGCGTTGGCCAGAGGTGAATTGCAGGTGGGTAGATAACATGTGTTCCTATGTTGCGGTGAACATTCTCTTATCTGTTCTTTTGAAATAAGTTCAGTATCTTGTCCTTCAGGATAAGCTTTCCAGCTCTCTTGCTTGTAAGGAGGCTGTTATGACTAACCTGTTATGTTTAATTGCAGTGCATTGGAGCGACTACACTTGATGAATATAGGAAGCACATTGAGAAAGACCCAGCACTTGAACGGAGGTTTCAACCTGTGAAAGTGCCAGAACCAACCGTAGATGAAACCATTGAAATTCTCAGAGGACTAAGGGAACGATATGAGATCCACCATAAACTTCGTTACACTGATGAAGCTCTGATTGCAGCTGCGAAGCTGTCATATCAATATATCAGGTCTGTGAACTGTAAATAAAAATATATCACATGCATCGGCGGAAAATGTAAAAATACCACAAAGAAAATTATGTTGAAACTTTAGCACGCATATCTGAAAAAACAACTATAATTGTCTGATTACATCCATCCACAATTTATTTTTGCTACTTTATTGCATTATAATGATCATCTGACAGCATATTTCTGCTTGCAGTGACCGTTTCCTCCCAGATAAGGCAATTGACTTGATTGATGAAGCAGGTTCCCGTGTTAGGCTACAGCATGCACAGGTACCAAGTCATCTGCTTTCATTTATTTGTATGCTTAATTCTTGTGTGCCCTAAACAGTATCTAAATTTTACTTTTGGTGCAGGTTCCTGAGGAAGCAAGAGAGCTTGACAAGGAGCTTAAACAAATCACGAAACAGAAGAATGAAGCTGTTCGTAGCCAGGATTTCGAAAAGGTAATTGACTATGGATGGTCTGTTACATTTTACATCTCTTTCAAGTTTGTGACACAACTTAAATGATTCCTGACCTCCTGAAGATCATATTAAATTATAATTTCCATCCACCATGAGTCCATAACTGTTCTATATACAATAGCTCATACATAGAAAATATTCAATACAGTTGGAGGACTACAAATAATTTTGGATGATTCAGTAATTCTTGTTCATTTCATCAATCAATGCTCTTACTTGAGTGAAGTTCCCCATTTCCATTTTAGGATGTACTACCACAATCAGAGTTTTTTTTTTTTTTTTTTTTTAAAAAAACAGTTGTTACATGCTTTTGGTTTTAAATAGTTACCAGTGATTGTTCTATTTGAATTTGAATGATAGTGACATGCCCCTTAATGTTCATTCGACTATGCACTTTCTTTCTTCCTGTTCCTTTGTTTATTTAGCAATTTCCACCTGCCCCGATTGGATATGTGGTATTGTGGATGCCCTTGTTCTGTCTCCTCCCTCTACTTTTGATTACTTAATTGTTTGCACCTTTTCTAGATACAGATGTTCTTTCATAGCTAATTTCCCTTTTTTTAATGATATATGCCATTAGGCTGGCGAATTGCGAGACCGTGAAATGGAATTGAAGGCCCAGATAACAGCCTTCATTGACAAGAGCAAGGAATTGAGCAAAGCAGAGGAAGAGTCTGGAGAGACAGGACCTATGGTCAATGAAGCAGATATCCAGCACATAGTATCGTCGTGGACTGGCATCCCTGTGGAGAAAGTTTCCAGCGATGAATCCGATAAGCTCCTTAAGATGGAAGAGACTTTGCACAAGCGTGTCATTGGCCAAGATGAGGCTGTGGTAGCAATTAGTCGTTCCATCCGCCGTGCTCGTGTGGGTCTCAAGAACCCCAACAGGCCAATTGCAAGCTTTATTTTTGCAGGTCCCACTGGCGTTGGGAAGTCAGAGCTTGCAAAGGCTCTTGCAGCCTATTACTTTGGCTCTGAGGAGGCTATGATCCGTCTTGATATGAGTGAATTTATGGAGAGGCACACGGTATCCAAGTTGATTGGTTCACCTCCAGGATATGTAGGATACACTGAGGGTGGCCAGCTGACAGAGGCAGTTCGACGGCGGCCATACACAGTTGTGCTCTTTGATGAGATTGAGAAGGCACACCCAGATGTCTTCAACATGATGCTTCAGATTTTGGAAGATGGGAGATTGACTGACAGCAAGGGAAGGACTGTGGACTTCAAGAACACACTCCTAATCATGACCTCAAATGTAGGGAGCAGCGTCATCGAGAAGGGTGGGCGGAAGATCGGATTTGACCTTGACTCTGATGAGAAGGACAGCAGCTACAGCCGGATCAAGAGCCTGGTCATCGAGGAGATGAAGCAGTACTTCCGACCTGAGTTCCTCAACCGTCTCGATGAGATGATCGTGTTCAGGCAGCTGACCAAGCTCGAGGTCAAGGAGATCGCGGAAATCATGCTCCAGGAGGTCATCGACAGGCTGAAGGTCAAGGATATCAGTCTTCAAGTGACTGAGAAGTTCAAGGAGCGGGTGGTGGAAGAAGGCTACAACCCTAGCTACGGCGCACGCCCGCTGAGGCGAGCCATCATGAGGCTCCTGGAGGACAGCCTTGCTGAGAAGATGCTCGCAGGGGAGGTGAAAGAGGGCGACTCTGCTATAGTGGATGTAGACTCGGAGGGGAAGGTCATCGTGCTGAATGGTCAGGGGGGCATACCGGAGCTCTCAGCTCCGGCGATCACCGTTTAACTCGTACATAACAGATGATGACAAAATAGCAGAGTTTTCCTTGTTTCAAATACATTATCATATATAGTTTAGCATATAACTGTGTATATGTAGTGGTATAGTCGAAGGGGAAATCGTTGCTGCCTTTGAATTCCTTTTCAAATTCAAGTATTGTTTTGTCTCTCAAGTTAGCCTGCCTGATTATTAAGGTATTTTGTACACAGTGATGTGAAAAGCTCTTGTCTGTGTACAGGCAGGTCAAGTAGCACGTAGGCATCGTTCCAATTTCCAATACCGTCTCTCGTCTTGCAGCCAGCTAGTCAGCCAGGTGCTGGTCCTCCTTAGCTGGAATTAGAACACCTGAAGAAATATGGACAGACCTTTAGCGTTGGTTTTAAGTGAGCATCCGGAAAGACTTGCACCTAAAATACCATCAGCTGAATCTCATACTACTAAAAAGACCCGAATGTTATCGTCTGCTTACCCCTAATCGCTTCACCCCGGTCGTAATAACCCGCGCTAATCCCCTTCAGCCCGGCGAAACCGCCCACGCGCGCACTAACCGCCGCCGGGATCCCGCCCACGCCCCGCTCTCCATGATGTGGATGCCCTCTGCCGCGCGCCCTCCGAGACGCCGCGACTCCCCCACTCGTCCAGACAGTTCCAGCCGCCGTCGCCCCCCCCCTGCCCCTTCCCTTCCCACACGGCCACGCCAGAGGGTGCCTCGACGCTAGCGAGCGGAACGACGTAGGGCAGGGTCCGGTCCTCGGCGACGAGGCCCAGCAGCAGGTGGTGCGGCGCGATTGTCTCGGCGTCGTCGTCACGGCGGTGTTCGAGCGGTTCACGGACCGCGGTGGTGGTGGCCAGCAGCATCACCGCAGACGCGCGCAGCAGGCGCGCCGGCGTCGTCGTCCTCCTGCCGGCCGCCGCGAAGATGCGGCGACGGAGGGACGCGTCCGGCGCGGCAGCGAGGATGGACGCCGACGGCGCCGATGAGGACGAGCAGCAGCACGCCTCCACCGTCGGCGGAAGTGGATCAGCGTCGTCCAGCACGCTCTCCGTCCACAGCCCAGGACCCCAGCGTGCCCAGGCCGCTCAGCGACGACTGCCGCAGCCGCGACGCTGACCCCGCCACCGGAGTCCCTGCCTCGGCTTGCAGCTCGCGAGTGTCCTGAGCGCCTGTGGCATCTCCGCGGCGGAAGCAGATCGGCGTTCATACGCCGTCGCCAGTTGCTCCCCTCGGCGTGCAGCGCGCGGCTCCGCCCAGCACGAGCGGCCAACAGCTAGCAGCGGCCGATGAGGCGTTGAAGGTATCTTCCATCTCTTCTCTCTGTTCCTTCTTCTCTTCTCTTTTCTTTTGTGATCCAGTGGTCACGTACAGAAGGGAGCATCCGAATTGCTTGATAAGAATCTAACGTGATGGATCAATAATCATTATGGAACAAGTTGAAGAGGTTCGAGCCTTTTTGTGCTTTGGGCGTAATGCCGTATCCCCCTCCCTCTTCTGACCCCCTCCAATCCAACCACCGCCGCCCCCCCTGCCTCCTTCTCCGGCGATCTCGCCTGCGACGAGGCAGGGGGGATCGATCCCCCTCTTCCCTTCCATCCACTCTCCTCCTTCCTTGTAACATCCCCAACCAAATAATGATCTTTTTCTTCCTTTTAGTTTTTATTTGCTTCAAAAGAGTTGACGGTGGTGATGGTGGCGGTGAAGAAATTTGTTGTACTGGCGGTGCTTGGCGGGGTACCAGAGCGGAAGGTGATGGAGGAGCGTCCTCGCGGTCATGTCCACCATCCTCCCGGACTTGTTTCCGGCGGGAAGTGCAGGAGGGCGGGCAAGAATCAGGCGGTCGCCGCTGCCACCGCTCAGCCTGGAAGGACGCCCCGGTACCTGTTGCCGACCGCCGTAGTGGTGGTGGTTCTGCATGCGGCAGCAGCGACGTCCTCGGAGGCGGCCGTGACCAGCGGCCAGGTGAGCTCGGCCATCAGTCCGTGCTTGACCTCCGAACGCGGGCAGGGCTCCATGCCCTCCAAGGCCTGCTGCAGCGGTATCAGGAGCCTCATCGACGCCGCCACCTCTACGACCCACAACATCGCTTCGAGGACACTGCGTGATGCAGATGGACGGCGGCGACGGGAGGCCCTCCAAGATCATCTCGCCGATTCAATCTGCATCTCCGTCAACGCAGCTACAGTGCTCCTCCGTGGGGCCCGCTACCAGTGCTGTGGGGTCCATTGCACCACATGTAGCTACAATATCATTGGCGTGGCACAGGAACCACATGCAGCTACAACATCATTGGCGTGGCACAGGAACCATCTACGTGCTTCATTGGTTTGGCATGGAAGCCACCTTCGTGGCAGCACATGCTCTGCTCATCCAGAATGGTCCATGTGCTGAGGTGGCCCACCACTACATGCGGTGGCCGAAGTGGAGATGCCGTTGTTCACGGCTTCCTCTGGAAGCAAAGATTTTTTTCGGCGATCTGCTTCGGGCTTTCACCAGAAGGGGCCCACATTCATGCTGTGGAGCGAAAAGAAACCCCCACTGCACAACATCTTCAACTCTGGGCGGTAATCAAAAGCAGCCTTCGATCTTAAGATCTTCCATCAAACTAAGACGGCTACTTCTTCGGCATTGCTACGACTACTCTGCCTTCACCAGGGTTTGTGATTGGAGTATCCATTTCCTTCGGCAACGATTTCAAAAGCATCCATCGGTTGTCGGAATGATATTTCATAGACAGCTCCTCCGACCCTCTCTCAACCGACGCATCAAGCGCGGCCAATCCATCTGGGTGCAGGTGTCTACGACACCCATGCATATACCCCCCACCGGCAGAAACATCGAGCAGTGTATCAAAGTCGACGTTGTTGTCTTTCTTTCCTGTCTTAGGATCATGATGTACCTCATGTCTTCCTTAGAAGACTCCTATGTAATATGGCTGCTTTATTAAGTTATAATATATGAAGTTTGTCAAAAAAAAAATCATTATGGAACAAGTTGTGATGCCATTCCATGCCCACTAGGTGTTTGTTTTTATGCCAACGTGGTGAAACTATCGTGTGCATGCATGGTTCTGCCAAGGGTGGCAATCTTTCTATCCATGGTATAGGATGCATGCATGGAATCTGACCCCTGGTGATTGTCTTACTTTTTTCCCTTCAAAGGGTGACAGATTAATCATGCTCTATTTTATAATCATGTTCATGCTTTGTGTTCCATAGGAAGAAATTAATTAATCATATCCATGACTGTGCGACATTTGTCATCAGTTATAAATCACTGGGTTGGGCAATGCATTAGTGCACTGAGCTTTACCATGCTCCTTTCAGTAGTTAGATTAGAAATCACCAATGGGTTCTAAGCTCAAAGCAGAGCTTAAGCTCAGTGTTGACGACTGATGAGTCCATGAACAGCCATTGAATTATTGTAACAACTTTATCAGGGATAGCTCCAGATCTTGAACTGAATCCTTACATTGTTATGTGTCTCTCTTCTACCGCATCCATAGTCTTATAGCAACTTATATAAACTGAAGCACCATCCAAGAATCATTCATGTCGACGAGTGCATTTATTCATGAAAGAATCAATGCAATTTCACTAAAAAAAGAATCAATGCAAATCCGAGGTAGTAATTGAATAACTACCCTGACCTTTCTTTGTATGGCATAAGACTAATTCCAATGAATAAGGTTAGAATCTGAAATGTAAAATATTTGCCAGGCTCTACAAATTACTATCCAGGTTAATCATGGACTGTTGTATGCTTGGATGGCATTAAATCAATTTCTCTTGCTTCTGGAACCGTTACATAGTGTAAATGCGTGATGGGCTGATGTATACCCTTGAAGGTTAATCTTGATATATGCTTCAGTTGGAGGTTAATCTTGATACATGCTTCAGTTGGATGTTTTCTTGCCTTCAACGCTCTTGAGAAATTGAGCTGTTATTTTTCTGTGACATCATGAGTATCTGATACACCATGCCACTTGCACCTTTGGATTTGCAATTCAGGTGATAAACTATTGGGCAGCGATATAACCATAGTTGGATGTGGGATTATAAAGGCAAGCGATATTTTTGAAGACTGCATAAGAGCACGTACTGCTTGATGACTGCATGAGAGCACGTATTGCTTGCAACGGTTATGACCAACCGTGGAAGAGACTTCTACTGCATATGCACCATCATAATTTGTGTTAAATTACAATAATTCTCTCTGTTCACTCTGTTCTTGTTGCTTGAGTTGCTTGAGATTGTTATTCTGGTGTTAGGTTATATTGTATTATTGCCACTTGAGCTCGTTCAAACGAGCACCCATCATCACGCTTGATGTATTATTTTTTAACAGCACAACACACATCCATATTTATATTTTTATGACATTACTTTTCCCGTTGCAGCGCACGGGGAATTTACCTAGTACTATCAAAATTATATAAAGAACCAAAAAAAAAAAAAACACTAAGAAAGGATTGTACCCTTTTCCATTGACAGGAGACGATCAAAAGCTCCGAAGCTCGATGGGTAAATTTCACAAGAGAATGGATTCCTAACTTTGGAAACTGAAATCCGTTTGTAACTCATTTGTATGTAGATCTGGTAAAGGGCCACAACATTTGGCCTACAAATATGATGGAAAGGTCGGGTCCAAAAAGAATGGACTTAATTTATATTATGAGTTAAAAATAAGCAAAAAGTACACTTAAATCCCAACTTTAGGGTGAGTATGCGTGCGTGTTGTGAGCATCTACGTTGTACTGTGTAATTCTAAAAAAACTTAAATCCCAACTTTCACGAAAAGTCCGTTTTCCTTTCTGAACATCAAAACCCAAAGAAAAACACATCCCTTAACTTTTAAAACCGTTCATCTTACCTCTCTAGCCCTGTTATAACCGGTTTTGAAGGCAATTTTGTCTTTATCCTTTTTACTTATTTTCTTTTTTATTTATTTTGACTGAATGTTTAAAAAAATTACCAACGCTGGAGTTTGTGCTATTGCACTTGCACTGTTTTGAGTTGACGTCGCTTAAATTTGTGCATATATAGGCTATTTTGAGTTTAACACAACATATATAAAAAAGAAGCAAACTAAAAATGTAAGACTTAATTGCCATGAGAAATTTGACGTGGTCATAACTTATTTAGTACAATACTTGAGAGTTGCCTAGTCTGGGCATTGTTTTTTCCACACTTAGGTTATGCATGTCCATAGCTATCTCGCTCAGGGTTCTACCCAATCAGTCCCTAAATGCTTTAGACAAAACCAAGATATAGTGGGGGTGTAAGTAGTGCATTGAGAACAGGGGGATGGGGAACGGGGCTGGCACTCCCACATTTAATTAGTGCTCCAAAGCACAATCTTGATTGGATTAAGGCTTCAGACAAGTACTTATTAGACAACAAATTTTGGCCGTAGGTATCCAAAATTTGGACGTGCATGGGAAGCCTATCTAGTCGGGTAGCGTTTTGAAGCCACGAACAAAACATGCCCTACATCCCCATCTGAAAAGAAAAACACTTACACTACTACGAAATTGATTTTGCGTGGTGTTTGATTTTCATTTTCCGTGGACGGCTTTTGAGAAAACCGCCACGGAAAATACCCTGATTAACCGTGGTGGTCATTTTTTATTAACCGTGGCGGTCTTTATAAAAACCGCCACCGTAAATGAGGCCCAAACATTCCCTCCAGAGAACCCAATAACAACCCAATAACATCCTAACTATATATATGGGGACTTAAACATTTTCACTTCAATTCCTCACCCACGGACTCACTCCCGACCCTCTCCCTTCCTTTCTCCACCGAAGGCGCGCCGGTCCTCCTTCCCTTCCCTTTCTTCCTCCATCAGAACGCGGGCCGGCGGCGGCCTCCTCCCTCGGGCGCGGCCGCGGCCGGCGGGGGGGGGCTCCTCCAGGCGGGCGCGACCGGCCGGTGCGGGGGGGCTCATGGTGTCGCGGGATCGGCGGCGGCGGCGCTTCCGGGCGGCGCAGGCCGGCGGCGTGAGGCTTCTCAGCGAGCATCTCGGGCGGCGCGTCCGGCGAAGCGGACCGGGGCGCGCGGGATCTCGCCCGGCCGAGCAGATCCGCCCGGCGCGGTACGGATCCGCCACCGCGGCGGTGATCCGGCCGGGCGGCGGGGATCCGCCACCGGTGAGCCGATCCGGCCGGGCGGCAAGCGGATCCGGCCGTGTGGCGAGCATGGCACCGGGCCGCCGGCTGCGGCGGCGGGGACACGAAAACCCTAACGGGCCCGGCGGCCCGGATCCGGGCCCGTTAGGGTTTCGGGAGATTGATTTTTTCTTTTTTAATTATCAACCATGGCGGGCATTTTGTCCGCCACGGAAAATCTTCCATTTTCCGTGACCCTTCGTCCGTGGCGGACGGAAAAACCACCACGGAAAATATTTTTTGTCCGCCATGGAAGTTCGTTTATGCAGTAGTGTTAGCCCCAAATCAAGGATTTAACGATGTTAGGTAGTACATTTAATTAGCTAGTTAATGCCGATAATTAGTACTTTTCTCTCTCTTGCTCTTTCGTGTAATAATCTTCAATGACATCTATATGGTTTCACATTAGTCTTCATATTATCTCTGTTCATGTTATTGTTATGTTTTTAGCTTATTTGACATCCTAATTGATCAAATAATACATTAATACATCTCCCTCAATTAGCTAGTTAATGATGGTAATTAGTCCTTTACATGTTTGGCAATTGTATGTATCAATTTCCAAGGACATCAATATATATGATTCAGGATTAGTATCCATCTTATCGACACCCTCTCCTTTGTTTCCATTATTCCTATGTTTTTTCCCAATGAATTAGAAATTTTGTTCCCCTTTTCTACATAAGTTTCAATATTCCTTTATTTAGTTTGTTACGTTTCTTTGTATCGCAAAACAAATGCTAATTTAATTGTTATTTATGCTCATGCAAAGTTAGTAAATGTATATGTGTATGCTTTAACATTTATGATTGTTGTTGTCCTTTGCACTTGCTGCCCCCTGTGTCCCTAGGTCTTGGGTAGAATATTGAATTTCATGGTGGAAGCAACAACCATGCATTCCTACTTCTGTTAATTAATCTCTTGTACTTCTCAAGGATCGACATCATTTTATAGGGAAGCATTGTTTCTTTTATTTTTCATGTCTTGATAGTTATTACATCATTTATGTTTTATATTTTTCATACCTCCATGCGTTTCTATTCTTAGACAATACTAGTATCATATTTGGTGACATCCCCTGGGTTAATCTAACTTGGAGTAAACTTTATGCTAATCACAATACCCCACCCCATGCAAGAAGAGCAGTTGGTTCATTTTGGTGGAGAGATATCCTTAAACTTTGTCCCGAATTCAGAAGTATCACCACCTGCAAAACGGTTTACGGTAACTCTATTCTTTTTGGTCGACATTTAGAGTGACACATGTTTAAGGGACAAATTTCCAAGGCTGTACTCTTTTGCAAAAAGAAGAATTGTTCTGTCAACTTTTTCATCACTAATGAGTTAAAATGTAAACTTCTTTTGCCTCTTTCCAGCCAAGCTCTAGAGGAACTAGAACTTCTTGAGTTGCTAGTGGATTCTTTGAACTTCGATTCAGATGGGATTGATGAATGGTGGTATGGGTGGAATTCTAATGTATATTCTTCTAAAAAGCTTATAGTATCTTGCTGGGTCATGAAGAAGCTTCTCCTCTTTTCAAATGGTTGTGGTTTGGATCCAATTTGGGTAAGCATAAATTCTTTTTCTGGTTATTACTCAAGGATAGATTGAATACGGAGGCATGTTGAAAAGAAAAAATATGTTTTTACCCAGCTATTCTTGTGCCATCTGTAATTCTTCCGGGGATGAAACAATTGAGCATCTCTTTTTTTGACTGTCCCTTTAGTCGGGCCTGTTGGATTGTTTTAGGAATAAATTGGGATTCTTCTTTACCTCCTCTGGATATGGTTATTCAAGCAAGACTGGATTTTGACAAGGTGTTCTTCAGAGAAGTTGTCATATCAGCTTGTTGGTCCATTTGGTGTCTCAGGAATGATTTGATCTTTGATGGTAAACAGTGCACTTATTCAAGATGGAAGGTTCATTTTAAGGAGCAAATTGGCTTGATTTGTATCAAGGCCAAACCAGGACTTGCTGGTCCTCTTAAATCTTGGTTGGAGAATATCCCCTAATGTATTTTCTTTTTTATTTTGAGCCTGTGGTGCTCCAAAGTTTCTTTTAGCACTTCTCGTGCTCCTGTATTGAACCCTACTATTTTTAATGAAAAAGATTAAGTGGGGAATTTTCCCGCTGAATCCCTCAAAAAAAAAAAAATCATATTTGGTTGCAGTTAAATCTGGGTCCATTTCTGCTATTACTGAATTTGCTTTTTCTGCTTTCCATCTTTTATTAATTTCATGCATGACAATCCTTTTCATTATTGTTGTTAGCACACATGAAGTCCTTGCAAAAACAAAGATCTTGGCATTTACTAGCCTTTTTTTGTACTACAAGATTCAAGGAGCTGCGGTGCTGACAAGTACTATTTCAAGAGTAAAATGTGCAGTGTTTCTAGTATTTATTCTAGACCAGCGTAAATCCTTCTCCTGTTATCGGTGAGCCTCTCTATCTCTCTCATGGCCGCTGGGTCGCCATTGCCTCTTCTCAGCTTGGCGATCTGGCTGTCAATGCTCTTAATCTGCATACAAGTATGTCCCCATTTCTGATTACTACAATAATAGTAACGATGTGCATGATCATCAGGAGATACAAATTCAAGAGAATAGGAAGCAAATGGAGGAGCTAGCTAGGTACCTTCCGGTAAGGCCAGCGTCGTATGTTGAACTTACGGCTGGTGCCCTTGAGGACAGTGGCACAGGTGCGGAGTTCCTTGGCGGCCTCCACCATCGGAAGGTGGAAGTAGCTCGAAATGTCGTCCAGCTGCAGATTGCTCGCTCTCTCCCTCTGCAACATATATGAGATTACCAAAATCCGTTTATTAGTTAGATGCATTATTTAACTGGCATGGTAATATGAAATGGTGTTTTATCCTACTAAAGAGGACATAATTAAATATCTTTTCTCTTACGTCATCCTTCAGTGCAGTATATATGGTCAATCATGTATTGGTTTTAGAATTTTCTTTTTCGACTGTTACTACCTTATACAAATGATATTTAAAGGCATCACATTTCTCATTTTTTTCTAGACTAGAGGAGATATTATCTAAAAAAATTTGGTAACCTTCAATACTAATATATCAATTTTAGGAGGGAGGCACCTTACCATTTAACCCCTAAAAATTGAGTCTCAAAGGATGGTTCACATATAAGATGGACCATTAAAACAAGAGGTTGCAAAATAAATTCATAATATTTTCAAGTTGTATGAAAATAAAATTTATATCTCAATTGTACATTTTGATAAGTTTTAAAACTTTGTAGTTTCTAAACTTTTTATTTAAGATCATTTAATATGTTCCAAATCTCTATTTTATGTTCTTCGTTTTCAATTTTTTTAAATGATGGGATAACTACATGCCCTATACCAAAAATGTATTGTTCCATGAGACCTAGTAGAATTTTATAGTTGATATTTCACTTGACATATTTTGAGACCCAAATGTTCAATAAATGTCATGTATAAGTTAATATAATAGAATAATGTGTGTGCTAATATATTGTTATCTGGTGTGGTGGTTTATGGAAGGGCTTACAAAGCTTGATACATGAGTGGAAAATCATGTCATATGAGTTGCGGCATATAACCTTTTCAGGTGGCTGTACTTGAGTCCAATAACAAACCTTCATGTTTTATTTTGTGTTTTCTATTATTTTGATATGTGGTTGGTGTTATAGACCGTTCGTCCCATAAAATTGATTTTCGAGGCATTTGTAGGACTGACTGCTTAACCACCTCATAAAAATAAATTTTAACTATTTCTATTTTTTGTGTGTAGCTAGTGCAAATTTGTAGTTGCCTATTTTGTTGTTTGCTATGGGGAAGTTAAGGTGGCCCTTCTATACAAGCTACTTAGGTTCCCGCTAGCCATTTGCAGATTAAATTTTTAGAGGCAGGGTACACATGATTTGTTTCCTATGGCATGTCAAGTTAATGAGAAGGTGGCCAAGGAGTCCTTTACCTAGGAACATGGCTAGTGATCTATTGAAAGATTGTAGTCAATAATGTGTATTTTTTATGTAACTAAATTTTATAGGATGTGTGCAATCTGATTATTCAGGAGTCAAGAATGTTTTCAAGATGATAGTATGAACTTGACGTAGTTGTTATATAAAAAAAAACAGTATTTCCTCTATCCATATCTGATTTTTTTTCAACCATTAGATCTTGACTCTAATGGTATTTAGATTGTCTCTCCATGGTTTGTTTTCTTGCTTTGACATCTCTATTCCACAACCTGCTCACTAGGCCACTCCTTTACATCATGTTCCCTTCCCTCCCATTTACTTAATGGTGGTAAAGGACCCTTTAATTTAGCCTAGCAAATTTAAGGGTCGGGCCAGATTAGGATTGGATCGTCAAACTATACAATTTTGAACTAAGAATGGAAAGGGCCAAGTGAGATTGTGAAAGAAGGCAAAAGGGTCGGATCCATTACCACCCCTACTTTTATTCCTTCCTCATACATTCTTTTTTTGCCACTGCCACACCCACTCTCCCCACCGGTTGTTCTCTGCCGCCTCAACTGGCCATGCCCTTGCTCCCTTGTCCTAATCTGGTGTGGTAACAACCCACCGACTACCGTGAGTGCCTTAACTATGGTCTTCCCTCCACATTTAAGATTGGAGGCAACCTCACTAGACCATAAAACCTCCAACTCTACATAATAGGTTATTCTTGGAGGAACCCGTTACCAGAGAAGTAGTTGTTCATCCCCACTAAGCCCTTAAAATTCTTAGATTTGGAGAAGAAAGAGAGGAAGAGCGAGGAAAATTGGGGTGTTGAGAGAAGAAACACTCGATAGATTGTAAGTAGGTTTCCTGATTTAGTTTCTTGGTACATTCATATAATATTGTACTCCCTCCTTGTCGCTAAAGGAAGTCGTTTTGGACAGGACATTGATCAACAGCTTTGGCTGCTACTTTTTTGCTATAAATATTTATAAAATATAGTCAATATGTACTTTATAAAACTACATTTCATGATGAATCTACTTACATCACTTTTATGTATATTTTTAAATTCAAACTCAACCCAAAAGTATTTATTTGTAGTCAAAGGTTGACTTAAGACAACCTCAAAACGTCTTCCTTTAAGAACATGAAGGGAGTACAATGAAAAAAAGTTGATTATTCTGACGTGTGGCTGTGTGAGATGCATTAGTATTATTAAACCAGGCTCTTTTTTTGTTGAACTATTAAACCAGGCTCCTATTGGACTCCCTTTTGTCTTTTGTTTGCAAAAGAAAAAAAAACATGTGAAGTTTTTGTGGCGTGCAATAGTTCTAAATTAGCTTCAGAGAAGCCAAGTGGTACACACATGCATGCTGGTTTCCTTTTTGTGATTACAACAAAAACACTGATGGTGACTTATCGATCATGATTCATGATGTACAAATGGTGGTAGAGATATACCTGGATCGCAAGTGCAGTCTTGGCAGCCGGAATCTCTGGTCGTCGTCCTTGCTCCCTAGCAACTGGTTCAGATGGCCCTGTAGATGGGAAATGGTATATATGGAGACTTCGTACGTAACGGAATGAAAACGACCACATTAGTTACAGAGAAAAGAATGCTGAAAAACTAAAATCGACAAGGAGCAAATGCATGATCAGTTGTGCAGCAACCAACCTGCAGGCGCTTCTGCTGGCACGTTGACGACGTTGCCCTGCTGGACCGTAGCAGGCTGCACAGCGCGGCCGGCATCAGCAGCAGCACGGCCGTCAACTACTCGTTGCTGGCTGCCATGAATCTCTAGTGACACTGCTTCACGGTGGTCATCGGCGTGGCCACCATTAATCTCTTGTGCTACTGGTTCACGGCGAACGTCGGCGTGGCCACCATTAATCTCTTGTGCTACTGCTTCACGGTGGTCGCCGGCGTCGCCACCAGCGGCGCAGACCATGCTGGTGCACAGGGCATCCTGGAACGCCGAGATCGAGTCCTCTAGGACAATGTATCCGCCACCAGCACGCTGCTGCGCGTAGTCCATCAGGTAGTGCTTTACCCACACGTAGTCCCGGCCCCTGAAACTGCTCAGATCATCAATGCAATCAGATTAGTAGTAGATGATGCATCTGAAAAATTCGCAAAGAAATGTGCATGAAATCTAGGATCGGAGTCCAATGCAAGCACCAAGCAGCTTACTCGACGTAGGACTGGTGCGTCAGTTGTGTTGTCATCGTCATTCCCAGGCCGTTGGAGTCTATGCGATACACCTCTAGGGTTGCATGGTGGAACACACCGGCGGCGCCATGGATACTAAACTTGGTCGCTTCAATCCCTAGAAATCCAATTGGCAGCCAAGGCGTAAGTGTTTGATCGATTATCGGCGTCCGCCGATCGTGTCCATATGTATGTAAGTATGCCGTAGCACGTGTGCATGCCTACCGTTAGAGTGCACAACTTCTCGAAGAACCTGGCAGCCGGTGCAGTCTAGAGACGCGTTCTGGTGCACGGCAGACGACGACAGCGGCGGCGGCGGCCTTGGTGCGGTCGCCGACGTACCTGCTGCAGCGCCCAAGACGTCTTGCGCACCGCTACTAGTAGTAGGATCGCCGGCAAGCAGGGCATTGTGTGTAGGAGCGCTGTTGTGGACGGCGAAGTCGTTGAAGTCCAGCGTCGGTGGCGGCCACTCTAGGAGACTATTGTCGCCGGAAGGACCTGCTGAGATGAAAGCGGTTTGTTGCCCCGCCGGTGCTGCCTGCAGTGGCCGCGGCGGCGGCGGGTCCATGCCGCCGTTCATGTCCAGTAAGTAGAGGACGTCGTCATTGAAGACGTCCGGATCAAGGAACGGGTCGTAGATCCCTTGCCCGTCGTCGGCACCGTCGTTGTGGGCGCCGTCGGCCATTACGTACGTATAGGCGGAGCGCGCCGCGCCGCCGCGGGGTGATGGAGGCCAGCGCGCGCGCGCGTGAGAGAAATGGCGGGCGGTAGAGGGTGTAGCGGTTTTGTTTAGTGACGGGGAAGAAGCGGTTAACACATTTGTCGGACCGTTTACACTGTCTGACTTATCCGGACGTGTTCTATCCATTTCTTTCCATTTTCAATTAATAATATTATTTCTTTTCCTTAGTACTATTACTTATTTGTATTTTCTTCCTTTTTTCTAGAAAAATCCTTGGCCTAGTGGAATTAACTTGATTCAGTTTTATCTTCCAAAAATGTATTTGGAGAGGCCGCTCCACTAGCTATGTCTTGTTTGGTTTGGCCCTCCTAAACTTTAGTCCCCTTTATTAGTTAACTTAATGGATTAGATTAGAGAGGATTAAAGGCCATTTAGTCCCATTTAGTCATAGTGTTTGCCTGAAAATTGCTAAAACAGCCTAAATTTTGAGGCCCCCTTTTCCAACCGTTGATGCTTCGATGGCTGGTGTATCAGGTTCGGGTGTCATCGATGTATATTGGTGCAAGAGAACAGATGACAAACAATATAGGCTCTTGTATTTGAACTTCACAGAAGTAAAAAGATGTTTTTTTGCTGACGGCCACTATGTCAAACTCTGTAATTAATCACAGAGGGGTCTCAACTTTATCACAGACGTACATTTCACTAGTTAGGCAAGAGTATGTGACCACATCAGCAAAAGAAAGAAAACACCGTACCAATCTAGTGTGAGAAGGAAAGCCTTTAGAATTCCAATTGATCAATAGGAACCATAGGGTGTTGGGATTGTAAATTGGCCATGTGTAAAACTCGGGGTGGCTTGGAGCTCACATGCTGAACTCCAAACAAAAAAACTGATGGCGCAGCTTCTGCTGCCCACAATTCTTGTAAATTATCTCTTCTCTTATCAGTGTGTCACAAACTAGTATTATTATCTCTACTACTTGCATTATATTGCTCATGGGCCAGTAAGATGGTATGTGGCCCCACTTGGTTGTATCGGGCTAAGGCCCAAAACCTTGCACTATGAACTCGCCGTGTGGGTGGTCGGGCGGTTGGCAAAGAATAACAAGTACATTTTCCCAATTCTATTGTCTCCTTTTTTCCGTGCTCTCCCTGCTCGAGGCGGCGCCGCGTTCTTCCCGCCGTGCGCGATCGCCGACAACTACCTCCGGCAAGGGTTGCCACACAATGAAAGCTAGAAAAAAAAAGAGCCGGGAAGGTGGAAGACCACAACACCGAAGAGCTAGGCATAAGAAATATGATCAATCGAAATGGTGGGGCAGAGTTTGCCACAAGACACAAAGTGTATATCTTGACAACAGGACACGGAAAAGTGGATTTTGCTGTTTTTGCCACTGTCATTTGCGAGTTTTGCTTGTAGACAGCCTATAAAATTATCATTTCAAGCTACAAGGAGAGAGAAGCTTTGGGAAATTTTTAGTACAAGGGTAATCCCTCTCAACTAGTGTGACAGAGATAGTAGTATAAGCGTGAACTACTCTGTTGTGTATCAATGCCATGTTGTGCATTACATATGTAAGAAGTCATAATATCTGACTAGAATGAAGTTTGGGAGTGCACTTTGTGTTGTTCCAAACTTTTTTTTTGAAGTTGACGTCAAGTTGTCATTTGCGAGTTTTGCTTGTAGACAGCCTATAAAATTATCATTTCAAGCTACAAGGAGAGAGAAGCTTTGGGAAGTTTTTAGTACAAGGGTAATCCCCTCTCAACTAGTGTGACAGAGATAGTAGTATAAGCGTGAACTACTCTGTTGTGTATCAATGCCATGTTGTGCATTACATATGTAATAAGGAGTCATAATATCTGACTAGAATGGAGTTTGGGAGTGCACTTTGTGTTGCTCCAAACTTTTTTTGAGAAGTTGACGTCAAGTTAACGTGGATAGCGTTTCACAAAAAAAAAAAAAAAAAAAGAGTAAATGTGGATGGTAAAACAACGGAGCAACCTTTCACTGCTAATTTTCTAAAACTGAATGTTTTAGTGGTATTTTCTAAGCCGGTGATTTTTAATGGTACTCATCTAATTTTCCCCAAAAGTTTTTCAAAATGACCACCGGTTCCCTTAAGTCACGTCATGCCTGACTTTTGTAGAAACATAATGAATACTATGTAATAAAACATAGCTATGTCACTAGAAAACACAGATTGTCTTATAATTTAGAATTGAGATAATACTAAATATAATTTGATACCATATCTAAATCCTAATAGTCAAAGTAAACTTTTTATACGCATATATGCGACTTTTTATGCGCATATATGGGATATATTATACTTACCAACATCTGCTCCCCTCTACTCAGAAGCTCACAATCTGAAACTACAAGTACTTAGAAATCCGGGTTTGAGGATTGAACGCGTGAACTTCAAGCCTACAACAATTCAACATGTCACTGCCTAGTGCCTACTATGGTGCAACAGGTGAAAAAGGTTGACCTTTCCTATTTGTTCTAGAAGAGGCTGAGGTGAACTGGCCTGATGATCTCCTGGAAAAACACGGATCATGACCTTCTCTCCCGTCTTCATCATCTTACACTAGTGATTGAGGTGCCGGTCCACTCGGGATTTGCCTACCACATGACAATGGACGATTAATTTGCGGTTCATTTGGCCCATCACGGCCGACATGTTGAGGATGCCCTAGTAGCTCATCATAGTGGAGAAGCCCATCATGGTGGGGAAGCTGAGCTTGTGATAAAACCAGAAAAGGAGTGAAACAGTGGAGTCACTTCGCCGTCCTCCTAGATTCCCAATTCATCTCATCTCTTCCATATTTACAGCCTCACCCACTACATTGGTGAGAAGCCGACGTCATCGAGGTCGCTGAGGTGGTGAAGGAGTGTGATGCCGATGGGTGAGAGGCAGGTCCACAGCATAATTAGCATCGAGTAGAAGCAACAGATGAAGGAGAAGGCAGAGCAGCTTGGATGGTGGCTACGGAAGCAGGATGAAGCTACTATGGAGGACTGGTGTCATGGGATTGGCGTCATCAAGCACATACTCAAGATTTGGATAGCGAACCACAAGAATGATTCCACTCGTGTGAAAATCGGCCGTTGGGGCCTATCCAATGTCATGGGCCCATCACCAAATCTCGCTAGCGGTTCTCGAAGCAGCACATCGCAGCATGGTCGAAAGAGAATGCCGGAGATGGCAGGATGGAGGCCTTTTGAGCTTTTCAAGGTCCTCATACCAGGTCTCATACCAGGTTGGTATGAGGAAGCACTGGTATCTATCTATCTCGCCTTCCATTTGAAGAGAGTTTTTATATTTTGGCTCCATGTTCATTTTAACCTAGCCTACATCTTTTGGGTTCACCAAAATCCTTGGATTTCGGAGCTACTGAAGCTATAACTTGACAGAGAGGAATGCAAACATGGAACGTGAAGGTCTCCATGCATGGAATGCGAGCGAGCTTGCATCTGAAGTGCAGCTGGCAAGAGTTTGTGTGGGACACTGATCTTAAGAACAAATAATTCCTGACCTTCACCTACCATGAAGATGGTGGCGTCCTTGTCACCAAGATCTATATGCCATCTGGCTATCGGAGGGAGGATAACATTCAAGATGATGTTGGTGCTAGTCCTAGTAAGCTCTAGAAGTGAAATTGCAAGAGGACATGATTAGTTCTTTACTCAGACTATCTTTTGTTGTCTTACGGTAGGCTAACCAAAGTGGTCCTACTTTATTATTCGTACTAAGACCTTAATCTCCATGATGTTGTCGATGCTAACCTAAGCATATATAGTTGTTTATGATCTAATGTGTGTTTTAATTCCTACTACATGGATGGTGTCAAAAGAATCTACTCAAGAAGAACATGATAAATATTTTTCGAAACAAGAAGGCAAAAGTGACTCAAAAAAATAGCAAAGCATGTTGAGTGATATGAAAATCAAACGATATTAGAGGCTATTAGATACCATAGACAGATAGATAGTGGTAAGATGGAGGGTCCTTTGATTCAAGCATTGGTTTGGTATTGCGATGAAGGAAGAGGTGTTTTTGCCCATTGAGTTGGAGGCTGATGGCTAGAACCAACGATGACCTGGTAGGGTGTAGATTAGCATGTGGTGGGCACTGTGAGGTAGGAGATCTTGTTATGTGGTGGAGTCTTGGGGCTGTGGTGGTAGGTTTGTGTTGCATTTCCTGAGTATGAAAAAACTCCAAATTTAAGTGAAGTTGTTAGAGGTTATCAATCCTATGGATAGAGGACTGAAATGTATCCATTGTTGTATAAGTAGATGGCAAACCTGTCTACATTTCCTCTTCTTGTTCTTGGAACAGAATGCATTATCCAAGTTGGATGAAGCACCAAGAAGAGATGTCAATCTCGCATGAAGAGTTGCCAATGAATCGGATATGTTTTCATCTCTAGGAAACATACATAGATTGTGAATGGGTAAGAGGTCAATAGTGCAGAGAGGATCTTGCATGCACAATAAATAGTTGATTGCCTTAATGGTTTTTCTTCGGGTGAAGTGTGTCGGTATCATGGAATAGTGAGGAATACCGACAGGGAGAACCATCGTTCTTTAGCCGCAAAATACATTTAGAGTTGTAGTCATTAATATTTAGCATATTTTCTTTTTTGGGAGTACTTTAAAGCAAAGATGGTAAGCACTTTGAATAGCTAAGTGTTCGTAGATGCGAGCTCAACATGAATCTATATTGTTTCCTTCTCCCGAGACTATTGTGTCCGCATTGGTCAAACCGATTACGACCATGAACTTGTTACCGATGGCTATCGTCTTCTCCTCCTAAACAGAAAGGCAATGTTCCAAGCATTTAGGGTGAATATCACCTTCTTGTCCATCTCATAACGAATAGAATCGGTCAACCAAGCATAGATTTAGGGAATTAGGAGAGGGCGACACAACAACAAAATCTAACGCCTAGAGAGGGAGTGGTAAGATGTGTGCTTCCTTAATCGTTGAATCTACCTAATCGCTGCATTTCCTTGATCGCCACTTAGCAAATCAACAAAGTTTGTTTGATTGATATTATCTTCATCATCTAGCCACAATTCATCTCCTTCCATTTCCACGATTAGATTGTGAAATATAGCGGTCTGCAATGGTATTTTGACTTGATTCTTCAACTTGTTGAAATATATGTGATCTTAAGGTCAAAATCACAAGCAATCTTGACATTGATGCTCTAATTGACTTCCTATTTCTAAAAGGGGCAGCTTTTTCAAAGGCAATTGAAATTGGTGTTCGCGGTCGTTATCGACCATCTTATACCGCCAACTTATGTCTTTTTCCGAGGAAACTTGCAAACCTATGACACATATACCTTTACTATTGACCCAGTTCCACTTGTTGAAAGGTCCTAATGGCTAGAGGGGGTGAATAGCCTATTAAAAATTCTTGCAACAACACTAAGCAAGGTGGTTAGTAAATAAGATGGCGAAGCTAAATAAGCGGTGCTACAATCTAGCTAAGCAAGCCACAAGTCAATTGTATAGTCTCTAAGCACAATCAAAGGCTAGGTCGCTAGATTACTCCTAGGTGAACAAAGAGGCTAACTAATTTTACTTCTAGGAGCTAACAAGACTAAGCAAACTACTCAAGCTACTCAAGCTACACAAGCTAACTAACTAAGCACCCTAACAAGATATGCTATCAAAGTAAAGCAAAGAGGTGCTAGGATACAATACCATCGGTGTAGTGTCGAGGCTGAAGCCAATCACTATGTACAAGAAATCTCCAACGAGCTAGCACAAGTGACACGATGATTTTTCACCGAGGTTCACGTGCTTGCCGGCACGCTAGTCCCCGTTGTGGCGATACACTCACTTGACGGTTGCTAAGCTTAATGGCACGGTGCCAAATCCCCGGTGGGAGCTCAAGCACACCGATCACAAGAGAGGATCAAACAAGCCACGAGTAATCCACTAGTGCTCCTTTCGCGAATCTCCCGCGGGGTAAGGAACGACCCCTCACAAACCACCGGTGTGGCCTCGAACAAGCTCCAATCGAGCTCAACACCGCCTCTTGCTCCAAGCCGCTAGGGAACCAAGAAAATTCCCAAGAGAAACGAAATCCCGCGGCTTCTCCAAGGGTGAAGTGCCTCTAAATGCAACCAAGCAATGCAATGCACTTCTATCACTCTCAATCTCACCAAAGATTCGAAGTTTGGATGGAGAGATGAGTGGAGAGGAGTCTCACAAGCTCACAAGTGTGTAGGAGTGTTCAAATGTGCAAGAGAGAACTCCAAATACCGGCCAAACAAGTATATATAGAGCCTCCCACGAAATAGAGTCGTTGTGCTTTGAAATGGGCATTCAAGGTGGCGACCGGACTCACCGACGGACTCACCAACAGTCCGGTCAAGAGTCCTGGTCGCACCATTTCGTCGGTCCGGTCGACAGACAAGCGCCTTAGCCCCATAGGTGGCAACCCGAACGAGCTTCCGGTCCATGCGTCCGGTCAGCACCAGAGGCTTCCGGTCACCGCGTCTGGTCGGTCCTCGACGACGATAGCCAAAACATGCTCTCTGCTGGACGCACACACCGGAGCGTCCGGTCACTTGACCAGCTTCCGGTCAGCATGTCCGGTCATTTGTTTCTGCGTGTTTCTTCATTTTGTCGTCGCCTTTGCTTCAACCTTGCTTCGCCTCTTGCCATAAGTTGCCAACACGTCGAAGATGATCACGTTATCATATATGTTAACATGTCGATCAATTAGGCAAGAACGAAGTTAGTGCTCTCATGTCCTAAATGCAATATGCAAGTCAATTGGACCTAGAAGCACTTCACCAAAGGATTAGTCATGGCATCCGATGGGGGCGTGATGCCCGATCTTCCGTCAAGTTATGATAACTATCGTTTTGGTGGAACTTCGACACACCGATCCGCTTCGGATCGAAAAAGACCTGAACCCCGCAACCTTAGCACCGACGTTCCTCGGGTTATCAACCGTGTCTCCCACCGGTCGACCTCGCCAAGAAGGCTAATCCTTGCATGCGAAATGAAGAACACAAGCAAGAACTCGAAAGAACGCAGCTCTGAATTTTAGGACAAACTGCAGATGAATGATTAAGCACACGAGTTGGGGGTTTCACAAACCGATGAACGGCGATCGTCAATGGACAGAATTAATCTAAGCAAAACCCAAACCCTAACTTGGGTGACGGCTACTGATATATAGAGTTTAGGGGCATGCAAGACCCCCTGGACGCGCCCCCTATTGGGCTCCAACACGATACATGGCCCAAAGACCGAAATACGGTGGCGCAGCACCAAAACAGATTCTGGACGCCATAGTGTTTCGACGATTCCCGTGGACTCCGGACGAATTTGGACCTGATACTGGTGCCATTGGAAGCGTCTTGAAATTATCTTTCCAACGATATAAAGATCGTCCAAATCGAAGCCCATATGTGACCTCGGCGTCCGTTTTAGTGCAGGCTGTC